>CM053783.1:389265216-389442716 GCA_028749045.1 Cupressus sempervirens
ATTATTTCATGTATGATAGGTGTTTCTAAATGTAATCCAATGTTAAGGGATCTTTAAGAATGTAACATGTTATGTATGTTATGTTTAATTTCAGATGGACGTTGCTATTGCTTTCATTATTGTGCATAAGTTATACGTGGTGTTTACTTTCATTATAAAAAAAAATGCTACTAAACTTAGTGAAATTCTAGGTTAATTCTTTGGATTCCTTGGCGGGGCATTACAACTCCGATAGATGGTTGCTCCTCATTGGTTGGTGTTGCCACCTTCTCCCTCTTCCTAGCCTATATAAGCATGCATCCTGGCTTGTATTTGTATCTCTTGTTTTTGCATCCTCTTAATGCTATTTTGCTTCTAGCATTTGCATTACTCTCTTGGAGACTAATTCTGTGTTGCTATTTTGATTTTGTATCATTTGCATTCATAGTTTAGATATTTATTGTTTACACTAGTTTTTTGGGTTATTAATCTTTTCAGATTTTAACATCTAAGATAGAAGGGCAAATTGAGCCTGATACTGTGCCTAAAATGGTTAGACAACATAAAATGATAACCATAAAGCTTCATGAAATGGCCATCCAAAGTAAGGTATTTAGTGATCACAAATAGCACGAATGTCCAAGGCTGCAAAATAGAGGCAAGATTCTAGTAATAGTTACCATGTTTCACCAGTCGATTACTTTCTTTGTCAAAGTCCACGAATTCCTCAATCACTCTATCTGAGAGCTCTCTATCATGGTAGCAATTGATGCCCTCCATATCTGGCCCCATGGCTTCCACAATAATCTCTTCTGATACCTTCATTCTTTGATTTCCAACAAGGATAGATCCATCCTTCCAAGTCTTAATAAATTAATGAGTGATAGCAGGGTTATTCCCTCTAAGCTTTTCCATAAAACCAATGAAATTCTTGCACTTTAGAATTTTCCACACTTCCTTTTTCTGCTTCTACTCCTTGCAACTGGCAGGTTCGACTCTCTTCCATTTCCCTCCCATATTCTTGTCACCAATGCCACTACACTGACCTCTCAAAAAGACCCTATGCAGAAGAACACCCAAGTCGATATCACAATTGATAGTCACAATGGTAAATGAAACCCACAATCCATGTGGCATAAAGCACTCCATTCTAGACATCATAACTTGCCACTCCATTCTAGAAATCATAACCCGCCACTCCATTCTAGAAATCATAACCTACCACTTTCCACATGTATCCAAAGCATAAATGCTAATTACTACCATGATCATCATTATTATAACATCTTTGCCTACTGCCCATTTTATCATAATCAATAAATAGAAGACCTTCAATAGGTAAAAGATCATTATTATTCTAAATGATCTTTTATTCACTCAAACAAGCCACATTAGCTACCAAGTCAGTAGCTCAATTTGCTTCCCTAAAGTTATGGGAAACAATACATATTTCAAAAGACTTAATAATAGTAATGGCCTGAAAGATAATATTACTAATAGTCCATGAAGGTTTAGTGATTTTATTAAGGCAATTTATGATATTGAGAGAATCTCTTTCCACCCAAACCTTCCTCAAATTTAAACTCTTTGCAAAAATGAGACCATGTAGGGTGGCACTAGCTTCAGCAACATGATTGGTTTGGTTGCCAATAGGAATAACCATACAACCTACTTTCTCTCCATAAGAATCCCTAATAACAACACCACAACCAGTAATTCTTGGATTACCTTTGGAAGCCCCGTCAAAGTTTATCTTATACCAATCCATTGGTGGGCAATCCCATCTCACATTATCTCTTGGATTAGAATTCTTCTGGTTCGTGCTCAAGCCACCAAGGTTCCAATTTTGAATTACTTTCTCTTCCCAATCATTGTGATGTTGTTGTCCCAAACCATTAGTTTTGATATTCTCTTTCATTAGAGCCTTAATTTTACAAAACACTTTATCAGAATTAGATTCAACGCTTCTAAGCACCCTATCATTGCATTCCTTCCATATACCCCCACAAAGGTATGGAAGAATAAAATCCCACAATCTTAAAATTAAATTATTATTAGAGGGAGGCTTCCAACTAATGAAGAACATTTGGATTGTAGCAGGGAAGACCCAATCAATGTTCATCAGACCACACACCCTTTCCCAAATCTTATTAGTATAAGAACAATGTAGAATTAAATGGTTGGTTGACTCAACATAATTCTTGCAAAGGTAACATCTATTAATGATATTGAACCCTTTCTTCATTAAATTATCAGTAGTCAAGATCTTATCATGCAAAAGAATCCAAAAGAAAATATTAATTTTAGGTGTCATACCTTTCACCTAAGCCTTGGCCCAACAGGGTTCAGGATGCATATCAAAAGAGTTGACATAGATTGAAGAAATAGATTACATCCCACTAAAATCATGCTTCCATATCAATTCATCCTCCTATTGACTTAAAAAGATAGCATTCAAAAACTTGTTAAGTTCAGCCATGTTCTTGTCCACCCTTTTGAGATCTAGCTAAGAATTATTCTCCCCGTAATCCACAACAAAAGTACCAAAGATATTCTTACATTGCTCCATATAATTATTCAACCTTTCATCAACACAAAGTGGATGATCTAGGATCCAAGGATCTTCCCAAAAATGAATAGTCCTTCCATTTCCCACCTTCCAACTGGTCCCTTTCTTGATGATGTGTTTACATTTCTGAGTGTTTTTCCATATCATGGAACCCCCTTAAACAAAATCATGATTAAAAAATTGATTAAAATTATGGTTATCCCTATTATATTTATCATCCCAAATATTCTTCCATTCCCCTTCCTCCTTGTGCCATCTCCATAATAACTTGGCCAGCAGAAATTGATTCATAGCATTTACTCTTCTCAATCCAAGTCCACCCTTATTGATAGGCATGCAAAATTTCTCCCAAGCAATTAAAGGTAATATTTTCTTTTTCTCCATACCAGTCCATAAGAAGAGCTTTTGAATTTTTTCAATAGCTTGAGCAAACTTTCTAGGAATCTTGAACACACTCAAAGAATAAAGTGGAACACTCTGAAGGATGGACTTCAAGACAATAATCTTCCCTACCTGGTTAAGGAGGGAGCCTTTCCATCTTGCTAGTTTCAAGTGAATCTTATCAATCAGTGAACTCCAAAAACTCTTAGGAGGGTCCAAACAAAGAGGTAACCCCAAATAAGAACCTGGTAGGGAACCAATCTCACAGCCCATAATCTTTTTAATTTTGTTCTACCTAGAAACATTAACATTTATAAAATAAATCATGCTTTTATTCCAATTAATAATTTGTCTTGAAGCTTGTCCATAATCCTCTAAAGCCCTTTTAATGTTCCTTGCATTTCTAAATGAAGCCAGTTTTAAAGTAATCTTTTCTTTTTCTCCATTGCTTGTCCATAATCCTCTAAAGCCTTTTAATGTTCCTTGCATTTCTAACTGGAGCCATTTTTAAGGTAATCTTTTATTTTCCTCCATGAAAACTTTCTCCCAAGAAATCAAAGGTAATTTTTGCTTTTTCTCCATACTAGTCCATAAGAAGAGCTTCTAAACTTTTTCAATAGCTTGAGCAAACTTTCTAGGAATCTTAAACACACTCAAACAAGAAAGCAGAACACTCTAAAGGATGGACTTCAAGACAATAATCTTCCCTGCCTGACTAAGGAGGGAGCCTTTCCATCCTACTAGTTTCAAGTGAATCTTATCAATCAACGAACTCCAAAAACTCTTAGGAGCATCTAGACAAAGAGGTAACCCCAAATAAGAACCCAATAGGGAACCAATCTCACAACCCATAATCTGTTTAGTTTTTTTCTACCTAGAAACATTAACATTTATAAAATAAATCATGCTTTTATTCCAATTAATAATTTGTCTTGAAGCTTGTCCATAATCCTCTAAAGCCCTTTTAATGTTCCTTGCATTTCCAACTGGAGCCTCTCCCATGATAATGGAATCATTCACAAATTTTTGATGTGAATTTATCAAGGCTCTAGAAGAAGGATTAAGGCTCACAAAGTCCCCCATATTCACCATTTTTTCCACAAATCTTCCCAAACATTTAGCCAACAAAATAAAAAGAATGGGTGATAGCAAATCCCCCTATCTTAAGCCTCTTGAAGCCCTTAAAAAAGGAGTAGGGGAGCCATTAACAAGCATCGAAAAAATGGCAGAGGAAACTAGTCTAAGGACCAAATCCCTAAACTTCTTGTTAAAACCAAAAGCTTCGAGACCACACTGAAGAAAAACCCAATCCACTCTATCATGTGCTTTGGAAAGTTCCAGCTTAAGGAGAAACCCTTCTTTTTTAGACACCGTGAGAGAACGAATATGATCATGAACCAAGAAAATGGAGTCCAAAATCTATCTACCAAGAACAAACCCACTTCGTTGTCTAGAAATATAATTTGAGAGAAGAGGCAAAATTTTGAGAGTCAACACTTTAGAAGTAATATTTTAAAAAGAGTTACAAATGCTAATTGGTTGGAACTGATCCATACTATCCACTCTCAGCCTCTTAGGAATAAGAGTAATGAAGGTTCCATTCAGTTCTTTTAGAAATTTCATATAACAAAAGAACTCCTTAACCCCGTTACACACATCAATACCAATGGTATTCCAATAAACCGATTTAGCCCAAGGGCTTTATCTCCCTCAAATGAAAAAAGAACCTTAGAAATCTCATCATTAGAAGGAATGGAAGTAAGAAATTTATTCTAATCTTCAATGATACAATTTGGTATGCAGTCAAGAAACATATTCTACTTAGCCACATCCAAATTGGGGTCACTTCATAGCAGGTTACTTAAAAATTCCACCGCTTCATTTTTGATAACCTCCTCCTCCTCAATAGTACCTTCTTCTTTTTTTGAGTCCTGAAATTATGTTAGCCATCATATGCTTCATGGTGGTCATGCAAAAAAACTTTGTAATCTAATCCCCTTCCTTTAAAAAGGTTTTTCTAGAACACTGCTTCCAATACATCTCCTCTATGGTGATGATGTCATGCATCTCAGCCAATTTAGCACCGTCTTCATCCCTAGAAACAATCTCATATCCATCAATCTGAATCCTATCCTAAATCTCTTTAAGCTCCTCCAAAATCTTCTTCTTATTCTCAAAAATGTTGCCAAAAGTGTCTTTGTTCCATTCTTTAATGTTTTTCTTAACATTCTTCAGCTTAGCAACAACTTTAAACATATCAGTACCCTCCATAGTTATACCCCACCACTCCTTAATGAGATTCTCCAAATTCGGGTAAAGAGTCCACATTTTTTCAAACTTGCAAGGGAAATTCCTCTTATAATTAAGCAAGTTGGTCACAAAAAATATAAGATAATGATCCAAACCCAACTAGACTTGAGCATTGAGAGAACATTTATATCTTAAGAACCAATCATTACTAATCAGAGCTCTATCCAACCTAACCTAAATGAGGTCCTTTCTAGTTCTTCTATTAGTCCAAGTATACTCAATCCCATGCAAGTCCAAGTCATGTAGAAGATGATTGTTAATAAAATCCATCAGATCTAATCTATTGTCCAGATTAGTCTAGCTACCTCCCATTATTTCAACTTCTTTCAAAGGGGTATTAAAATCCCCCATAATAACCCAATCCTCATCTGCAAAAAGCTTTCTCTGATTAGTGATATCTTCCCAAAGTGCCTTTCTACCCAACTTAGTATTGGGTGCATAAGCATTAGTAAGCACCCAAGAAAAGCCATCCTTTGAAATGGAGTATCTAATATTCATCATGTTTTTGTTCTGAGACATAAGCTCGCCATGAATCCATTTATTATTCCAATAAACTGCCATTCCCCCTTAAACCCCCTCAGAATCATTTCCAATAACCTGACCTCCCCTAAAAATTGAAAATCCTTCCACTTTATCCTGCAGCATCTTAGTTTCTTGGATAATAAAAATATCTGATCTGTTATCCATAATCATATTTTTCAAAATGTCATGTTTATTAGGATTGTTTAATCCTTTGAAATTGACTATTCTAAGAAACTAAGATGCAAAAATAATATTTTTTTGTCTTAGTTGAAAACTATTTCCAAATGTAAGTTTTGATGGCTTGTACAAATCCATTCTACACTTAACATATTTCACATTAGCAAAATTGAGTCAAATATAAGATTAAAAAGATTTTATGCATATAGCCCTTGATACCAAAAATAGTTACAACAAACTTTATTATGAACAACTTCATGATTGTAAATTATTAAAACAATTAAAATTTATACAGCTAGAAAGTAAAGTTGCATATTTGGCATTACAATTTGGAATTAAAAAACTATGCTTTATGTATATTACTAGAGTATAAGAGAAGATATACCAGGCATTAACAATGTAGCCCCTTTATTTTGGAAAAGAATGATTTATGCCTTTAACATAAGGAAACATGCAGAAGGTGTAGTAATTAGTAACTTTATTAACAATTCAGATATTAGGGACAATAAAAGAGATAAACAAGTAATTTAATATATATGTTAATACAAATATAGATATAATAGCAAGAGCAACATAACACAGAGATTACCTATTTTAGAGCAATAAATAGTCATAAGATCATTCAAGCTTTTGTTTCACATTGGATTTTTGTTGAATTTGTGCAGATAGCAAGGCCAAATTAGTAGGAGGCTCCACACAAGGATACTCAGGCCATGTAGATGGAAAACCTAAAGATGTCTACTTCAATCCTAGGTGATGATGTTGACCTCAACCAATATCCAGGAATCATCTAGAGAAAGGAGATTAGTGGCAATTTCAAGGTAGTACTATTTTAAATTCTTCTAAAATAAGTATACTCTAAACATTAAAAAATGCATTTCCTATAAAGTATTAATGAAGTGGCCTAGAAGTTTTAACTAGATAAAATTTCAAGACCCAAATAAAACATTTGATGACACCTATATACTCAAATTAGCATTTAGATCATAATGAAATTGTCTTCAAAGTATAGTGTATATTGATAACAGTAAAGGCTATGATACACAGTAAATTTTGTATTCAAATACAATCTAAAATATTAGCTCTACATGATATATGTAGATGGATAAAACAAAAGGAAAAAGAATTCACCATTTAGTTGTGTTGAATATAATAGTATCTGGGATCATAGGTACAATATTAAAGAAACAACATTGAGACACTTTTAGACAATAGTAGAGATGTGATGTAGCAATGTAAAAGATGTTTTAACAAGGAAAGGCTTTGTTACCTACTTTTATTAGAGAGACGTGATTTGTAGTTAAACTTCCTCATTCTTGCATAGGATTGTGTATGGATGGTTATGCATTTTCCTAAGCCTCTCAAAGGGAAATGTTGGCTGGAGATAGAGGCCACCTAAGCTTTTCACTCTAGATAAAGTTGTGAAAGTTAACCCTTGTCTCTCTATTTTTCTAATGTTCATCATATATTTTGGTAGAGTTAGGCCTTGAGATTTGTGTATTGTCATTCTCCATGTCATTCTAATTAGCACTTGTCTTCTACTTCCTAGAGATATCAAGGTTATTGGCACCATCTTGGGGTTAGCCTCATTCCATGGTGCACCAGTGTAGTTGTCTACTCATACTACTACATTGTAATGTTCTTGGTATAAAATAAATCATTTATCAAACTATTTTTAATGGGTCGATTGATTTAATATATCTTGAACCCATTTTTGTTTTGTTTATGTAGTTTGTGTCACTGTCGGCTATCTTTGTACACCCTCAAAAAGTTTTCCCAATGGGTATTTAAGCATGGCTTGCAGGTATTTTTAAGTATTTAATTTGGATTATTTATCTATACTACAAATTCCTATTGGGGATTCTCTGTTGTTCGTTATTTTGGAAGTGAAAGATCTTCCCTACTTGGCTCTCTAGTTTTGGTGGGATTTAAACCTCACCCTATTTTGTTGCCTATAATACTTCACTCAAATCTAGAAAATTGGAGCATCATCTTTCGGCATGTATATTACTAAAAGGATTATTCATATTCAAGCCTCTAATATTGTGTCTGGATTTCATCTAAATCTATTGTGTTTGTGTATGAACAATATTGTATTTAGAGTTGGGCTTAGATGCCTAACCATGTGGCCTCCTGCCATTCTCGTACTACTTACTCCTTGACCATATGGCCTTCACCCATCTATTCATCCATTTTACTAAGTATTTCATTTGTACAGCTCTGTGTTTCCACCACCATATGGCCTTTTTCAATCTTACCTCCAAACCTTACGGCTTCACCTCTATTTACAGTATGACCAAGACCCAAGATTGCCCCCATACACTATACAACCATTCTATATGGTCATTCTCCACTATACGGTCTCTGCACATTCCTCCTCCCTCCATTGTATTGTCCCAACCCTACCACCATACACCCTCCTCACCTCTGTATGGCTATGACATATACACTGTATGGCCAGCACTTTGGCACTGTACACCCCATCTACACCAATATTTTTGTTGTGTACGACCATCCTTAATGTCATACTCAATTTGTACCACACCCTCTAACTACTTGATAGGAATAAAATTGAGATATAGTGAAATCTTGTCTTTAATGACTTTAGGACATTATAGTGATATGAGAGCTTCGATCTTGATAGCCTATGGACAATGAATGAGAGTTTATAGCCGAAAGAGAAGAAGAACACAGTCTATTAATAGAATGGCTATAGAACCAAAAATCATAGCTACTAAACTCGTGACACTACTAAGGGAGCTTACGAGGAATTAGGCACAGATCAATGATACTCAACGACTCATGGAGAAAACTCTCAAGAATTTGGTACATAATAAAATATCTGGTGAACAAAATGGACACGATGAAAATTTGGTATCAGGTAAAGCAAACCCTCATCCAGTACGCTCTCAACCTTCCATGCCATCTTTTCCACAACACAGAGGGAAACAACCAACCTTTGACGAAATGCAAGAGCAACTAAGGGAATATTGGAAGAATATGAATTTTAAGGAAGATATATCCTACAAAGATTATGCAATTCTAAGAATGAGATATTCATGGGATGGAAATAGAGGATATTTTAATGATGATCTCAGAAGGAAGTTGAGTAAAGTAAATTTGTCTCCATTTGACAAATCTATATCTATATATGTGCAAGCATGGGTAATGAAGGTTGATACTTACTTCTAGCTTAATCCCATGCTAGAAGAAGAAGCAATTAAATTTGTGGCATTACACTTGGAGGGATTTGTGCATGAATGGTGGCATCATGACACCATTACACTGGGGCATGATCAAATATATACTTATGTAGAATTCACAGAGAAATTGACAGATTGATTTGATGGTAAAGATCCAAAACTCAACTTCAAAGATTTGGCACAACTAAGACAAACTAGACTAGTCAACCAATATATTACGGAATTTCAAAAACTCTCTATTTTGGTCATAGACATTTCTAAAATGCCGACTCTTCATGGATGAATTAACAGAACCACTGAAAGGTTGGGTAAAGGGGTTCAATACTACCACCCTATCAAAGACCATTAAGAAGGCATAGAGTATGGCATCATCATCGACATCGTCCTCATGAAGTTGCTTAGTTGCTCACATTCCAAACAGTCGATGTTTTTTAGGGACAAAGATAATAAGCCTCTACCCAAGAAGCCATTATTGGACAAAGCCACCAAACAAGAGCTCTGAAGGAAGAAACTATGTTTCAATTACAAGGGACCTTGGGAACCAAGCCACAGATGCCTCAAAAAAGGGAAGATCCATTACATTGAGGTCGTATCTAATGATGAGGATGAACAAGAAAAAATACCTGTCGAAGACAACCAACATCACGATGACAGCAACATGGTTAGTTTGAACTACACGAAAAGAATTGCAGCATTGGTACACCATGGAGGAACTATTTCTCTAGCCGATAGCCCAAGGTGCACAATTTTTCATGTACAGGGAACCCTTCAAGGACAAAGGGTTATGGTGATTCTCGACGACGAAGCCACTCTAAATTTCATAAACTCATCTTTGGTGAAGCGAAGAACCTACAAAGACACACACAAGATTTCAGGTCAAGGTGGCTAGTAGGACTCTTCTACCGTACACACACCTCATTCCTCAGCTAAGTATCACAATGGCAAATCAAACAATGACCGAGGATTTATTCATAGTGGACCTTGATGACATGGAGGTTATTTTAGGCATACAGTGGATGGAGACACTTGATGAATATACTCAAGGCTTCAAATGGATGGATTTTACTTTTGTTGTGGATGGGAAGAATGTTTTTCTTCGTAAAATAGAAAATGAGGGTTTGAAGGATATTTTTACACATACGATGGAGGGAATTTTTTGGCATAATGATGTTGCTTGGGTTGCACATTGTTTTGTCTTAGCAGAACCTATAAAAGGGCAGCATACACCTCCCCAAGATGATGATCTCCAAAATATTTTGAGTAAATATGATAATGTTTTTATAGACATTCCTCCCAGCATACCACCTCATCAAGGATTTGTACATGCCATTGAGTTGGAAGCAGGAGCCAAGCCAGTCATAACCACACGGTATCGCCATCCCAAGAAATTCAAAGATGAGATCAAAAAAAAATTTAGGAACTACTAGAGAAAGGATGGATCCATCCTAGTTCTAGCCCTTTGGTGTCATCAATGGTATTGGTTGAAAAGAAGGATGGGACGATGTGCATGTGTGTGAACTACTGTGCATTGAACAAAATAATAATAAAGAATAGATATCCCATTCCAAGGATAGATGAGTTGTTGGATGAATTGCATGGCACAATCTACTTTTCAAAAATAGATCTCCATTATGGATAACATCAAATCCACATGAGGGAAGAAGACGTGGAAAAAAAATGATCTTTCATTGTCACTATGGGCATTATGAGTTCCTGATCGTGCCACTTAGATTAACAAATGCACTTGCTACATTCCAATCATGCATGAGTCTCATCTTCAACAAACAATTGTGTAAATACTTATTGGTATTTTTTGATGATCTTCTTATTTATAGTAGAACATGGGAGGAGCACTTGAAGCATCTGGATGAAGTCCTAAGGATCATGAAGGAGCATTCTTTGTCTGCCAAGTAATCCAAGTGTGAATTTGGTATGACAAAAATATTTTACTTAGGGCATGTGATCAGTAAATATGGAGCACAAGTTCATTAGGAGAAGATTCAAGCTATCCTTGATTGGTCTCCCCCAAAATCACTCACAGATTTGTGAGGGTTTTTCGGACTGTGAAGTTATTATCAAAGGTCGATTAAAGGATTCTCTCAACTTAGTGCACCCTTAATAGATCTAACAAGGGGTCTTTCCAATGGAATGAAAAGGCATAACTCACTTTTGATAAACTGAAACAAGCAATGAGCACTTTTCCTATACTTGCATTACCTGATTTCACTTGACCATTCATTTTGGAGTCCAACGCATCTAGAGAATGTATTGGCATGGTACTGATGAAAGATAGATACCCCATAGCTTATGAAAGGAGGAACCTTATGCAATCTAAATTCTTACATTCCATCTACGACAAAGAGATGTTGGCCATTGTATATGCACTAACCAAGTTTTGACAATATCTGGTGGGTGCCAAGTTTGTCGTTCGTATGGATCACAATAGTTTGAGATATTTTCTAGAGCAACAAGACTTGAATGAGAGGCAAAAAAAATGGGTAAGCAAGGTTCAGGCATTTGATTTTGACATTAAATATGTTAAAGGAAAAAATAATGTGGTTGCAGATGGCTTGTCTAGGAAACCCGCCATCTGCTCACTAAATCAAATTTTAACTGATTGGAAGGAGCATTTTTTGGTAGAATATTCCAAAAATACTTTTTCTTATGAGCTAATGGATGGAAACACCTAGAATGATCAATACAAAGTGGTGGGTGATATGATTTACTATAAGAGTTGGATATTTTTAGTGTCTGAATCCAAATTGAAGAAGAAAATTTAAAAGGTACACAACTCACCATTTGTAGGACACCCAGGTTTCTCAAAACTTACACAAGTCTCAACGAGAGGTTTTAACGGAAAGGACTTAAAGAAGATGTATTACAGTATGTAAGAGAATGTATGGTCTTCCAGCAGAATAAATCTGAACATACTCTACCTGTTGGGTTACTACAACCTCTACCAATTCTAAAGCATAAGTGGGAAAGTATCTCGATGGATTGCATAACGCAATTTCCCAAGGTGAATCGAAAATATTGTATTTTCATGGTGGTTGATAGGTTGACAAAGTATGCACATTTCTTCACCATCCCCTCAAATTTTCAAGTTGCTCAAGTTGTCAATCTATTTTTAGAGAAGTCTTTCATTTGCACGAGTTACCCTAAAACATTGTCAGTGATCAGGATGGGCGATTCATCAATGTTTTCTAGGAAAAATTATTTTGGTTGGTAGGGACAAAATTGTCACCAAGTACTAGCTACCACCCTCAGATAGACAAACAAATAGAGATTGTGAACAAGTGGCTTGAAGGTTACCTTCGAAACTATATTCTGGCACAACAATGGGCGTGGGTCAAATGGATACACCTAGGAGAATATTGTTACAATACCACATCTAGCATGTCCATCGAGATGGCACCATTCAAAGATTTTTATAGGTATGAACTCCTCTCCTTCATTGGCATAGTACTTGGAGACATTCGCACACCAAGAGCAAGGGATTGGCTTCAAGAGAGACAGGACATCCTACGATACCCAAAGAAAAACTTACAATAGGCACAGGATCAACAAAAGATGTATGCCAACAGACACCAAATGGATAGGAGTTTTGAAGCAGGGGACCTGGTTTATCTCAAGCTCTAGCCATATCAACAATCCTCATTGAAGGAAAAGGGAAAACAAAAATTAAAGCCACGATTTTATGGCCCCTATCGCATAGTTCATCACATTGGTGAAGTCTCTTATGAGCTGGAACTTTCAAAGGGAAATTGTATTCATAACGTCTTTCATGTTTCATGCCTGAAGAAGGCCATGGGGTAAAATGTCATGGTAGCCACAAACCTTCCACCACTCAATGAAGAAGGAAAGCTCATATTGGAACCAACTGAGATCATTGAAGTACGTGAGAAGACCCTGCAGAATTGCACAATGAAGGAATATTTAGTGCATTGGAAACACTTACCATTGGACGACACCACATGGGAAGGCGAGCACATTCTCTAGTACCCAGCATTGCATTTTATTGAGGGAAAGAAAAATTTGGGACAGGAGGACTATAATGTTCCCATTACAAAACAAATCATTTATCAAACTATTGTTAGCGGGTCGATTGATTTAATATATCTCAGACCCATTTTTGTTTTGTTTTCACAGTTTGTGTCACCATCAGCTATCTTTGTACACCCTTGGAAAGTTTTCATGATAGGTATTTAAGCATGGCTTGTAGGTAGTTTTAGGTATGCAATTTGGATTATTTCTCTATACTACGAATTCATGTTGGGGATTCTCTATTGTTCACCATTTTGGAAGTGAAAAATCTTCCCTGCTTGGCTCTCTGATTTTGTGGGATTCAACCCCTCACCCTATTTCGTTGCCTATAATACTTTTCTCAGATCTAGAAAATCAGAGCATCATCTTTCAATATATATATTACTAAAAGGATTATTCATATTCAAGCCTCTAATATTGTGTATGGATTTCATCTAAATCTATTGCATTTGTGTATGAACAAGATTGTATTTAGAGTTGGGCTTAGATACCTAACCGTGCAACCTTCTGTCATTCGTATATAACTTACTCCTTGACCATACAACCTTTAGCCATCCATTCATCCATATTACTCAGTATTTCATTTGTACGGCTCTATGTTTTTGCCATTCTATGGCCTTGTTCAATCTTACCTCCACACGTTACGACTTCACCTCTATTCATTGTATGGCTAACACCCAAGATTTCCCCCACACACCATACAACCATTCTATACAATCATTCTCCACCATACAACCTTTGCACATTCCTCCTCCCTCTACTGTACTATCCCATCCCCACCACCATACACCCTCCTCACCTCTATATGACCACAATATAGACACCATACAGCCAACACTTTGGCACTGTACAACCCATCTACACCAATATTATTGTTGTGTATAGCCATCCCCAACATCATACTTGATTCGTACCACACCCTCCAACTACTCGACAGGAATAAAATTGAGATACAGTGAAATCTTGTCTTCAATGGCATCAAGACATTACATACATATAATAGTAGATCAAGCGACTTTGAACCAGGACTATAAATGATCTCAACTACCTCACCCAGCACTCCATTTACAAGTCCTGATTGTGTCCATATGTTTATCATTAGCATGATTCATTGACCTTTACAAAGTAACACTAGTGCTTCTAGTTTTTCATCATTTGTGTTATTATTAGTTGTAGACCTTGTCCTTATTGCTACATTTAATGCTACTGGGAAATTCATTTGCTTCAACATCTTTTTGTTATGTTGTTTGAATAAGTCATTAGTGGAGAACAAGTGGGTTTCATTATCAAATTCCTCCCTTTTAGGTAATGTTATTTGTACATAGGCACGTGTCATCAAGAGTTCCCAATCATGTTGTCTTGGTTCTGCATCCCATATGTTTTGTAATGCCTCCTAGAATTTTATTTGCTGGCTCGATTCTCCTTGTTGGCAGTATAATTTTTGCAAGATCACAATTATTGTGAACTTTTCCCAAAGTAATTGTGCTCCTGTGTAACATCAGGTTCTTCTACAACTACAAAATCAGCTAAATTTAATATTCTAATTATCTGTTGAGATATATCTAAACTAACACTGAAGTTAATCTAAAAACTAAATCTATTTTAATTACGAAATTTCAAATTTATTCTAATGTTTGAGAAAGCTGAAATTTAACCCTAATTTGAATTGTTGAAAAGAAAAGTTTCATCTAACATACTAAAAGAATCAATTTATGATACATCTATTTACAGGGAAAGAATCTTTCATTTATATACATATATTGCATAAAAGAAATAAAGAAACTTAAAAAAAACAAAGATACATACTGATTTACTTGAGAGACTTTTCCAATTAATTGACCAAGCTCTGACTTTGGTGAGAGGAGAAGCATTATCATAGGTTTAACCTCCCAACCGCGAACCTTTTTACTTATCCCCACAAGTTCTAAATTAATAGAACGGTCCTCCCTACCCTGAGGTCAGGCTTGGGATGTTCATCGATCTAGTCATCATAGTATTCAAGTGGGTTGAGGTGCCAACAGCTATTCGGTTGAATAACTAAAGCATCAGGACAACAACATGATCATTTTGTTGTGACATGTTTTGTCTTTTATCACCTTGGCCAAGGATTTCAGAGGTGGGTCTTTATAACTTGATCTCAACCACTCAGCTTGACAACTAATTATCAAAGTGGAATTACATGAGCTATTTGCATTAGAATAATTGTGTGTTATCAATTACTAATGTCTTTCTTGTTTTCTTTTCTCAGATTCATCTACACCTCACACCATCAATGAATCTTTTGATCGGTGTCTCCTCGGTGCCTGAACTGATACATCCTATACTTATTCATAAGATTGAGACTCTACATTCTCAGAATTTTCTTGGTATTCAAAGTTGTTCATTATTACTATTTTGTTTGTTTTGAGAACAGAGCATTTCATGACACAATCTACAGATTAAAGATAGGGTTTGATAAAAGTTTAGTCCTTATTCAAAAGTATTCTTGAATTAAGTGTTGGAAATTTGGTAATAACTGACAATGTTATTACATTAGAACATAAGTTTTACTACTTCCTTAATTGACTTCTATCATAAATATCATCTTCCTAATTAACAACTATGTAAGCAAGCTTTGTTGGCATTTTTCAACTTCTACTTCTACCGTTACAAGACTCTTATGTGATTAGAAATTCCATCGGTTGGAAATATGAATCGTTGGAACATAAGAGTCTTGTAATGGCAGAAGTTGAAAATCCATTCAATATCTTTTATATATTTCCTTTGTCATTTTCGAACACAAGTAACAACATTCTTATTTGCTCATGTTTTCTACCTTATTCTCAAAGTTTTTGTCTTCAGTAACCCGAGTTTGTCCAATCTTTGAAAGTCTTTCTACCATGAGATATCCAATTGACCTTTCTGCCCAAACATTCATCGCTTGCAACATCATCCTGATTAGCCATGACACCATATATCTGAGCATACATTAAACCATTCTTGCACATCCCTAAGGGACGAAATTCGGCAGATATTTGAAGAATTCACCAAGTTGGGCACACAGTAAATCATAGCCAACTAAGGGTGTAATAAAATTGATTTTATATCCTTTTACTCACATTTTTCATCTTTTTCTGTCCTCATTCTAAGTTGGTTTGATACAAAGTGAAGGATTTGTGTGCATAGACTAGAGTCTTGTTGATTTTCTTGTGCTCGGAATAACAGAAAAATGCTAACAAAGCTTGCTTACATAGTTGTTAATTAGGAAGATGATATTTATGATAGAAGTCAATTAAGGAAGTAGTAAAACTTATGTTCTCATCTTATACATTGTCAGTTATTACCAAATTTCCAACACTTAATTCAAGAATACTTCTGAATAAGGACTAAACTTTTATCAAACCCTGTCTTTAATTTGTAGATTGTGTCATGAAATGCTCTATTCTCAAAACAAACAAAACAGTAATAATGAACAACTTTGAATACCAAGGAAATTCTAAGAATGTAGAGTCTCAATCTTATGAATAAGTATAGGATGTATCAGTTCAGGCATCGAGGAGGCACCGATCAAAATATTCGTTGATGGTGTGAGGTGTAGATGAATCAGACAAAAGAAAACAAGAAAGATATCAGTAATTGATAACACACAATTATTCTAATGCAAATAGCTCATGTAATTCCACTTTGATAATTAGTTGTCAAGTTGAGTGGTGGAGATCGGGTTATAAAGACCCACCTCTGAAATCCCTGGCCAAGGTGATAAAAGACAAAACATGTCACAACAAAATGATTGTGTTGTTGTCTTGATGCTTCAGTTATTCAACCGAATAGCTATTGGGACCTCAACCCTCCTGAATACTCTGATGATTGGATCGATGAATGTCCCAAGCCTAACCTCAGGGTAGGGAGGGCCATTCTATTAATTTAGAACTTGTGGGGATAAGTAAAAGGGTCCATGGTTGGGAGGTTAAGCCTACGATAATGCTTCTTCTCTCACCAAAGTCAGAGCTTGGTCAATTAATTGGAAAAGTCTCTCAAGTAAATCAGTACATATCTTTATTTTTTTTAAGTTTCTTTATTTCTTTTATGCAATATATGTATATAAATGAAAGATTCTTTCCCTATAAATAGATGTATCATAAATTGATTCTTTTTAGTATGTTAGATGCAACTTTTCTTTTCAACAATTCAGATTAGGGTTAAATTTTAGCTTTCTCAAACATTAGAATAAATTTGAAATTTCGTAATTAAAATAGATTTAGTTTTTAGATTAACTTTAGTGTTAGTTTAGATATATCTCAACAGATAATTAGAATATTAAATTCAACTAATTTTATAGTTGTAGAAGAACCTAATGTTACATCTTGTATGGGCATTGTATATGGGTTTATCCATTACAGGGGGCAATTGTGCACGGTCTCCTTCTTAGATTATGGGGAGGTCACCGAAGCAAAGGTGGTTGTTCCAAGGAAATGCTTGGTGTAATCTATTATCTATCTTCAACAATAATCATGGGCCTATGAAGCTCATTTCATCGATCAAGATATATCTTATATTCTTTAGCTCTTCCTAAAAGGTTGTTAATGCATGTCCTTATAGTGGTTGCATTTCTTTGATAGGAATGTGTAATGTAGAATTTATTATAGTGGCATGTATGTTGAATGCAGCAATGCTTGTTGGAGCAAGTGTAAGTAGTTGGGTGGACTCTTGTTATGCATTCTCATTTAGTGCAGATCTTATACAACCAATCATGTAAGATTTTATTGTTCCTACGGTGCCTCAAATGATCATGTACAATGGTATGCTATAGGCATCTCTATTATGGTTGATAATTGTGTATAGTGCTAATTGTTTCCAGCTAGATAATGTATACACATGGCTTGCATTAGAGAATGGTGTGTTTATGGGCAATGAGCTTTTTTTGGTAAGCTCTATAAAAAATTTCTTTTGTTTGGTGAAGGTTGGGAGCAATCATAGTTTGGTACCAAATGTTCCCATTTGTGATAGCAGTTGTCATTCATTAATTTCTAGAGTAGTACCATTTTTATCATTGTTGTCTTCATCAGCTTCTGTATCTTCATATATTATTGCCTCTGTAGTAAGACGTTTGATGTGCCAAACTATGTAGCCTTTTGCATTCATTTCTTTCCAATTTATCTCAATCACATCCTTTGCAAGGCCTATGATTTTTCAATGTGGTAGGAATGCTTATATAGTAGCAATTCTTTCTAGCAAAATATTTCAAACTATTTAGAGTCTTGTTCTAAATTGCTGAAAAAATGGGGAGATACACAAACAATGGCTTGTATTGGTCTTCTTTAACTAGTTTTCTTTGTGTTTTGAAGAGTAAGTGAATGACCTTGTAGATTTGAGTAACGTAAATGCCTCTAGCTTAGCTGGTCATTTGATGTAGTTATGTATGTCGTTGTCATGTATTGTTGCATCCTGTGTTATTTGGTGGAGTACCTTTTTGCCTACATTTAGGGATGTGAAAGGGTGAATATACTCTACAAGAGGTAGTTTTTGTAGCATATGGCATGTTTCTTGTGCCCCAATTTCCTATTTAGCAATTATCATTGTCATGAATTTTCTCAATGTTGTTATAGCTGAATTGTTTGCCTCTTGGGTTGCACATATTCTTGATAACATTTTGGTGCATGTTTCTAATGTTCTCTCTACCTTTGTAGCATACTTGGCTATGTAATTGAGGACTGAAATGATAGGTTAGCAGTTTAGGTTGGCTCTCTAAATTTGGAGCATTTGTTGGTTATGTATGTTTAGTCTGTCATCGTTCCATGCAAGTTCATACTTCTTATTTCCAACACTGTTAGATGCTAGTGTAGATGTGCTTTTTCATTCTAGGGAGCCTTCTAATGGCATTGCATTATTGTTCCTTTTTAAGGAAGACATGTTTCTTGACTACATTTTGTGTGCCTCTAGACACGATTAACAAGCTCCTCATACTCATCGAAAGGTTCTATGGAGAATATTTCCATTGTATCTAGCAAAAATGGATCATCATATGGTGATTGATATACTATATTATTTATTTCATTTTTCTTACAGGGATTCCACATGATTACATATGCATCAAAGAATGCTCGTGCTTTGTCAATTTCTTAGTGATCATTCCAACTAAGTTTATCAATGTTTGGTGCATTAGGGAGCCAAAACCCATATATGTGTTTAGTACCTCTACACTATCATTGTATTCTATACCAATAATCCTTCACACCGCTCTTTTGAAGTACTTTTTCTTGAAAGATCTTGAATCATTTGTGTAAGTAGAGTGACATGATGTGTGGGTTGTTTACAAAATTTTCTAAATGCTCCTTGTTTGATAATATTCTTGGTGAGGTCTCACCAATGAAGAGTTGTTGGAGATTTGCCCATTTTGTATCTGTTGCACTTAGTGTGAAGAATAGCAAATGTGGACCTAACTAGTGGAATAAGTGTCTTTAATTTTGAGCATCACTTGTTCTAGTATGGTCTAGTTCCTCAAATTAAGGACCCAAAGTGCATAAGTTCATCTGCAAGTTGTGTATTGGGCACATTTTGTAAATGTGCTTGAATTGTTTCTATACTCATTGGTATATTCTCTTCCACATTCTTCTTTATGAATGTAGTTATAATGCATTGTGTGTGGTGGTGTAGCATAAGAGTGTGGATGGAGTATGTGAAATGTGGATGCCTTCTGAACCTTTGGTCATGGAAATGAACCAAGTGCGATACATACTCATGGAGTTCTACCTGCTTTAGTCGTGGTTGCACATGTTGTGCGACTCCAGTTGACCTTTATTATTGTACTCATTTATTGGGGAGGATTCAATTTCATGCCAACTGATTGTAGTATTTGTGAGTTCATCAAACTTCAATGTGTGACATTTTCTATCAAGCTCATAGTGTGTGTTTGGCATGGCTCCTACTCACATAGCAGCCATAACATTATGTTTGGCTCTATTTTTTTCGCACATTGAGTAAGTCTATTTCTACAATTTGATGGGGAAGGACCATCATAATACTCTTGATGTCTTGTCTGAAGTTGATGGTGTGTTCATGGTACTTGTATTGCCCACTAAACACTTGTATCACCTATATAACTGGGTCGAACCTAGCAATGAACATTTCTTCTATTTATGTTAGTCTCTTCAGAACATCTGGTTTCTCACCTAGGTCCATGTTGTTCAACATAGAGAGATGTTGTACTTTGCTCTCTCTAGAACATCTTTTTCATGTAGACTGCAATGTAGATGTTTGGAGGAGCATTCCTAGGTAGCTTTCATTGCAAAGCATGCATCTTCATAGAATAGATAGTTCATATATTCTCTGTCTAAATCTCCATGCTACAATTATACTATCATCATAGTTACTATGTACCCTAGTAACTTACTGACATCTTTAAAGTAGTACATGGTTGAGCAAGAATTGGTGGAAAAGGTATCTAGTTGGTAGTGTTTTCATTAGCACGTTCTGCATTTTTGAATTCCCTACAACATGCATGGTAGCACCTTTTCCTTCTACTTTCTTTGCTCTATTGTGTTTGAATATCTAAGGAGTGGTATTGAATACAATCTCTTTTGTTTATACATCTGTGGTCCAATATATTATCTTTATGGAGAATATAATAGTCTCAATCTTTCTTCTATGCTTCTTTTATTGTGAGGTTCAATTGGTGGTCTTTGTGTATCTTCATACCTCAATGGTAGCTCTAATGTAGTATATGGTTCAACAGAGGATGATAGAATAATCATTGGGTTGTTTGTGCCATTAATAGTTTGTTGTGCATTTGCTCATTCCATGTGGTGTGCACACCTATGAGCTAGTTTGATGTCTTTATGAAGAGCATAATATTCTCGATCTTTCCTTCATTGATCTTCTATTGTAGGTTTTCTTTTTGACTCTATGACTCCTTTTCATTGTTGTACATGCCCATTTATTCTACACTACAACAAATCCAACCTATTGATTCTTAAAAATCAAGTGTAATACCTAAGAGATCAGAATGGTTACAACATTATTGTGCATTATTTTCTATGAAAAGCACATGAAAATGTAATAGCATATTGAGATTAGTGCATAAATGATAGATTCAAATTTTAAAACATGTGGAATTCCTAAGAGATCAAATTGATTACAACATAATTGTGTGTTATTTCCTATGAAAATCACATGAAGATGTAATAGTGTATTAACATTAGTGTAGAAATGACAGCCTCATATTGTAACAGACTCGAGTATTGATTATGTAATCTTGAAAGAAATAAACAAAGGTTTCCATCATAATAGTTGATCAAGGTACAATCTACATTTCCAAATGTAAAGAATTGGATGTATTTTTATAATAAGAAAATTTAATAACATGTTGAAATTACAATAGAGTAGTGGCATAATTACATAAACATCTTACAAGAAAGTAGTATAACAATTACATGAATATCTTCTTCTCAAAGACATTATATTATAAAGCTAATTAATGTACAAGCCAAATTGGACATAGGGTAGCAATCGGCAAATAAGATAATTTCCTTCAAGGGTTGCTGAATTGACTTATTTTCAAGGTAACATTGGGATAATTTGCACGGTGCTTAACCTAGAACTATATAAATTCTTCAGCCATTGGGTACACCACATCAAACCAATAAAGGTGCTCAAATGTATGACATTGTAGCCACCAGTTATTCACAATAGGATGTACTATTGGAGAAAAGATAAAATCTTTCTGTGTTCATGCGAGTATTTGCTCTATGGCAATTATTCTAATCCTCTCTTTGATTGGTAGAGTTAAATAGACTCCTTGTGGCCCCCACCTTTGTATTACGTATCGATTCCACGTTGTGTTCAAGAGAGATCCAAATTGCAGCCTAAATATTTGACCATGGTAATGCATGGTGCTTGAAATTAGAGTATTGATTTGGTGCCTTCTCAATATTTGTTCTATCCATATTTCTCTAGTTCTAGCCAATAAAAAGGCATACTCTAGTTCAATTGTTATGGATGCCGATTAGAACCATATTTTTCTTGAAACATGTTATATATCTATTGGATTATAGATACAACAACTATGTTGGAAATATGAGGTAGGCAAGGTTACTAGGGGGGTGAATCAGGAACCAATAAAACTTCAATTTATTTCATCAATTAATCTTTCATATAATATTCTGATCTAATTACATGCATGAAAGAATGAAAGCAGTAAAACATTCATAACACTTTGACACAAGATATGGTGACCCAAAAACCTTCCAAATAGAAAGTAAAACTAGGGTGGGGATGATACCCAAAAGCTTTAGTACTCTAGTATAAAGTTGGCTAGTTAAGGCTTACAATTGGTCACTTCTAATGATCTCCCTGTTAGGAGTAATAAGGACTACTAGGTCCACCTTGTGAAAGGATTTACAAAAGATACAATGAAGTATGCACTTGGTAAAGAGATTTGCAAAAGACTATTAAGTCTACCTTGTTAAAGGATTTAGCTAATACACCTATTAGAATGAATCAATGGTTGATCTCTAATATGTAACTTAGATTTGTTGGTTGGGATTCCTTTGAAATGTAATGATCACCTTGTTGTGATAGATAAAACTTTGTCATCCCTTATAGTGCTTGTAGCTTTCTTAATTCACACTTTTGCTCTTCATATGTTTCCTTAGCATTTTTTGATGTGATACAATACATTACATGTATACCAATCCAAAATACAACTTAACAAAGTTAGCTACGATACAAAATTTACCACAATTCATAAAAGTCGGCTCAACTAATGGCACTCTGAAGACAAACTCAGTGAGGTTTTGATACTCGACAACCATTGGCATTGTCATGCTCTCGATAGACATAGAAGCTTAGTTCATGCTAATCACTTCCAAGTACTCTAAACTCGTTCATCACTAATGACTCAGTGAACACTGCAAAACTTGACATATAAATTGAATCACTTGGTTGGCACTGCATGGCTTGGTCACTAACACTAAGAGCTTGGTATAAACTAAATCACTTGGTTGGCACTCCTTGGCTCGGTCAATACTAGATTCACATCACTGACACTACAAACTTGATAGACACTAGAGAACACAGTTGATACTGTGAAGCTCGATTTGCACTGTCACTAATGAATTCGATAGGTACTGCTCAACATGAATTAAATGTAGATTCTAAGACTCAGTAGCAACTATAGAACTTGGTAGTAACTAGATTGCTCAGTTAACACTACAAACTACAAGATAAGCTTGGTAGCTACTAACCAATTGACTAAGTGTGAGTCACTAATTTAAACAAACTTGACCTCAATGTTAATACAACTAATTATTTTTTAAATACTTGAGTCTATAAACATATGCTCCAAATTGTGTTTTAATGGTGGTTGATACATAATCAAGTGCCTTTCTTCCAACATTTGTTGCACAATTATGGATGAGTTTCTTAGTTTATTACAAATTCTATAGAGATTTATGTATTGGATGAAGTTATCTGTTACAACTATTTTGTGTCTCAACATATATGGGTAACATATTACATATTTTCTTTTATTTGATATTATGGACATGTTGCATCATTTACATTTAGCAGTATTTTCTATTATAATCAAGATGATAAATAATGTTCAGACATAACCATCCTTATTTCATGAGGTAATAATATACATCAATTCTCAAAGATTATATGTTCAAAATGAATGTCAAACTTCTTAATTAATCTACTACATGTAATAGAACTACATACTTATAAAATCTGTTGCACAAATTTGATCCTTTATGAAAAATAGATATGAGATATTATGCTACCGATTTACTAAAGTTTACAACCAAACAAATGTTTATTGTTTATGGATGGCATGTGACACCACACCAATCACTCTATAAAAAATATTGTATTTGACTATGCCTTGTTTGAAAGAAGCAAAATAAAAGGATGTGTTTTGTTTAAAAGCCACATTTAGTAAGACACTATAATACAATCAAAATTCATCAATCGAAGGGGTTGATATAGTAATACATAATAATACAGTGAGAGTTCGATGAAACTAAGGATTTAATAAATGGATTATCAAGCTAACATGACCAAAATGTATAAAATGTTTTTTTCCTTGCCATAATATCACTGCTACAATTTATCTGATAATATGTAGCCACACATAATAGAGTTCAAACATAATGAAACAAACATTGTATATACATATCTAGTTTATATATTATTTTTGATGGAGTTTACAGTGAAAAGAGAAGTGTTAATGAGAATCTATTTTTCTGTACAATCATATAATGCCATTGTACAATGATGGATATAAAGCATGAAATGACTGACGCTTGGTTACTATACAATTTTTGAAATAGAGGATCAAACCGTTTATGTACAATCAGTGTACAACTATGGATATAAAGGTGACATGCTACATGGAACACTCATCCTTGCATATGGCTATTAGTACTCATGTTTCTGGTATTTTTCAAAAGGTTTTGACTCTCAACCATGAAATCTACAAGTTCAATCTACTCAACAATTGCCTTGGGTCAGTCTATCTTGTTGTATGTCTCTTTCTTACAAATTAGGTTAAACAGATAATCTTTGTTTAAAGGATCTCTTATAACTTGATGGGCATAATTTCCATCTTCTCCTAAAGAATCAATCAAATATAATTCTTTAGCAGTAACATCAAGCAATTTGGTAACAACATCATCAAATGTAATGGTCCACATGATATATATGTGATCCTCGATATTCATTTGCAGTAGATACCTATAATCATACTCGGAATGACTTACATTACACTTTGGACACATCCACTTCCCATCTATTTCCTTAGTGAGTTTTTTATTACATTGATGTTCTCCAAGTTTTCAAGGGCAAGTTGGATAGTAAAGGTCATTTTCCTTTATAGTTGTGAGAGTGGCCTTCACTATGTAGTGTAGGGGTTTAAACATGCACTCTATTTTTCACAGATATCCAAAATTGTTACCCTTGCTACAAACCCCCTTAGAGTGGTTGTTCTAGGTGTAATTTTTTGTAAGCTCCCTCCAAATTTACTATAAAAATCCCTAATCTCTTGGGCCTCTTCCATGTTCGGGTCTACTGCTAACGTGGTAGCAATGGATGTCATAACCACCTTTCCATTATAATGATTGATGCAGCCATTCTTTACCACAATAACATTTTCTTGATGTTGTTCATATTGCTAAAATATTTGATTATCCTATTTCCTTGCTAGTAGCCCCCATAGAGTGACATCTATATTGGTGCTAGACTTATCTAGTAGCCGTATGGTATGATGTGGCACCTCTGTGTTGTCTCTTCTTCATAGGGTTGATGATGGCCCCACAAACATGACAACTCCAATGATGTCAATGGTCATGTTGTCACTCATATTTGTAATATCAATGATCGGCATAACTGATGCATTGGGATTGTAGGATCATCTTCGAGCACATAAATTGTGGATTCTGTTCACACTATGATTTCCACTCCACTATTCAACTTATTATACATCTTTTTTGCTAGCTTTACGTCTCCACCATAAATTGTGTACATTACACCTTTTTGTATATTTGGGGAATGCATATTAGCAGCTTCATTAAAACTAGTCAAGCATGTTTTAGATCCTTCACTATCTACAATATCAAAGTTGAATACTCATCCAGGACCTCTTTGATTTGTATGTTCCCTCTTATTGCCTTTATCTATAACACAAGATGTTATAACCCATCTTGTTTAGTATGGATTTAGGTCTCTGATAGCAATAGGAATGGTCAGCCTCTAGGTTGATATTGGCGGGCTTTGTATACCAAAAAGTACTCTCTAGCACTTTGTTGAGGTCAAATGTGAGGCATTGTCACTATGTATCACAGGCTCTACCTGGCCTTGTAGTTCTTTTGTTATGGGCTTGGCATGGCCAATAACTTCATGATTTGTTTCAATAATTTTCATGTTTCGTATCACCACCCACCTATACATTGTACATATAATGGGTTAGGTACCTTTCAAATTTAACATTTTAATGCATAGTGAGCATAATAAGTACATAATGATGAGGTTTAGTTGCATTCACCTTGATTTAGTTATTTTTGGGCTACTATACTTATTTTAGTTGCAGTATCATTCTAATACACAATTCATGTTCTTCTATATGGTGGTTGTATTTCATGGGCAAAGAAGTGTTAATTTTGTCCTCCCCATTTGATATGTCTATCCTGTATCACTCAATTTCTTCTTGTCCAAGTCTAAGATAAGAGATTGCAACTATTTGTATGTTTGGATTTGCGAGAGGTTCTCCACTATGAATAAGCTTGATTGCTCCTTTTGTTAAAAAGGAATCCATGTGTTGTAAATAATCACAACTCCTACAAAACCATTACATTAATCTTTAACCTAGTAATACCCTAAATAGAGGAGTAGTTATGAGGTATGTGGAATTGTAAAATGATAATATTCATTCTGATGTATGTGAAGCATACTAATGTGTAACTTAAATGTAAGATCACCTCAACAAGATAAAGGTGACATTAACGTCAAAGATGAAGACATCACTAATTTCAAACTAGATTATTAGAACAAAGTGAAGCTACTAACTAAGTCTCTACAATGCATACTTAAGCTTTCAATACTTATAACAGGGAAAACAAAATGAAATCCAACTACACAAATCTTCTAATCCTTTTTGTACATAAGATTTTTAGGTAGTACTACAATATTTATTCTGATAATAGAGAACTAGACATGATGTATGTGGAATTGTAATATCATAATATTCAACTTGATGTATGTGAAGCATAGGAATGTGTAACTTAAATGTAATATCACCTCAACTAGCTGAAGACATCATTAATGTCAAGGTAGGAGATTAGGAAAAAGTAAAGCTACAAGTAAGTCTATTACATTAAAATTGAAGACATCGTTGATGTCAAATTGGAAGATTAGAAAAAGATGAGGTTGCTATCTAAGTCTCATAGAAATAGGCATACTCAAGCTTTCAATACCTTTAATAGGAAAGACAAACTAGAATCCAACTACACAATTCTTCTGATATTTTTTGTACATAAGATTTTAAGGTAATATTATGATCTTTATTCTGATAATAGAGGAGTAGTTATGAGGTAAGTGCAATTGTAATATTATAATATTCAATATAATGTATGTAAAGCATAGTAACATGTAACCTAAATGTAATATTACCTCAACAAGTTGAAGACAACATTAATGTCAAAGTAGGAGATGAGGAAAAAGTAAATTCATTGACTAAGTCTATTACAAATATGCATACTCAAGCCTCTAATACTTATCATCAAAGCACAACTAAAGATGTCAATAATGTCAAACTAGAAGATTAGAAATGAGTGAAGCTATTAACCAAGTATTTAACAATTATGCATACTCAAACTTGAATAACTCGAATAGGAAAAACAAAATGCAATCCAAACTAGACAATTCTTCTAATATTTTTTGTACATAAGAGTCTTAGGTAATATTATAATCATTATTTGGATAATAAAGGAGTAGTCATGAGGTATGTGGAACTGTAGTATCACAATATTCAATTTGATGTATGTGAAGCATAATAATGTGTAACTTAAATGTAATATCACCTGAATAAGCTAAATACATCATTAATGTCAAGTGAGAGGTAAGGAAAATGTAAAGCTACTAGGTAAGTCGATTACAACTATGCATAATCAAGATTCCAATACTTTTAATAGGAAAACAAAATGTGTTGTGATGTATACAATTTTATTAATGTCAACATGAGAGATAAGGAATGAGTAAAGCTACCAAGTAAGTCTACTACAACTATGCATACTCAAAATTCCAGTACTTTTGATAGTAAAACAAAATGGGTTGTGATGTATACAATTTTAACAGGCTTTTCATACATAATATTCTAATACAAAAACCTTTGAAGGCCATGAAGCTACAATTCATTAAACTTAGCTAAAAATTCCATATACAAAATCCATTGAAGGCATACACAATAAGACTATTAAGAACATATCAATTTTTTAGTGTAATGTAGGATGCTCTCAATGCTATACAAAAGCCTTTAAAGGATTACATAATAAGATTCCTAACCAAACATTCGCTAGAATGCAACATTCAAGGTCATAGTATTTTTGGTGTAAGAAAATTGTACCACCTTGTTAACTGGAAAAAGGTTTATTTTCTTTTGATCTTTCTATACAAAAGTCTTTGAAGGCTTATACAACAAGATTTCTTTTCCAACAAAATATTCGATTTTTAGTATCACATACTATTATTAGTGATGGGATTTGGAACACAAAATTAAAGATCATAGTATTGTCATCATCACAAAATTGTGACACTGTTCTAACAACTAGAAATATGCACAATAGTAAGACATTATTTTTTTCCAACAAAAAATTTGCACTTTAAAACAACAACATTTTTTAGTCACTATCAAAAACCATATCTAGCCTAATTGTCCTTTGGTGGCCCCATTATTTCTGAATATCGCATAAACTGTGCTTTGCATAAGGCTAAGTTTTCCATACTATAAAATTGGTAGTGGCCTATTTCTCAAGTTGTTTTGCAAAATGCTACAAGTATCTTGTACATTACATATATTGCAGTAACTACTTCCTCTACCTTTTTGATATTGTAGTTGTCTACAATATTCATCATAAAGCATGCCCACCATATATCTGTGACAGTTGTATCATAGTTTATAATGATGTTTTTAGCAACAACCTCAATATCGTTAATATTGATTGCAGGGCCAACAACAAAAGTTGATTATGCCTCTGAGGCTATAGTATTTATTGCCTGCTCAACATCTGGACCACTATCATCACCTATTGTGCAGACAATGATAATTTTGTCCTTGTCATATGGGTTATCATCCCCACTGAATGTGTTGATAGTGATGATGTCATCATCATTATGTGTTTCCACCATAAGCTAGTGGTACAAACATGAGGCACACAAGTTGAGTTCATGCAAACGTTTTTGAAATATATTGCAAGAGTTTATGCCAATGTCTTAATGACTAATGATTGACATGACAAATCACTTTCCCAGATGCAAAAAGGCCCTAATCCTTTTCAATAAACTTTATAGAACAAGAATTACATTTGAATAGTATATCTATAATAGATGTTATATATAATGGTTCAACAATATATGTTCACCCATGTGCATTTACAATGCAATACCTATCATACAAATACCTAACCAACACCATATTTAGATGAAGGAAATAAGTAAGCATCTCAAAAATTAGAAAGCATTATAACCATTAAGAATCCTACCATTCTTGGTCATTGTATAAATACAAAAAAGTCAAATCAATGACGATGCAACTTGAATTAATCACTATAGAACTTGTGAATTCTCCTTCACTACTTGATAGGGTGTCTCAACAAGATAAAGGTATCTATATGTTTAGGGGAAATAGTTTAAAAGTTAAGTTAAAGATGACCTATTAAGTGAAAGCCATGCAATACCTATCATAGAAATACCTAACCAACACCATTAATGTAGATGAGGAAAATAACTAAAAATTCTTAAAAATAGAAAAGATAGGGTTTCTCAACACGATAAAGATATCTTGATGTTGAGGGGAAAGGATTTCAATGCTATGTTAAAGATGACCTATAAAGTGAAAGCCAATATTTAAGCAAAAGTTGTAAAGGTGATTCATGTCTTGGGTTTGTTCTCTTGAAAGGAAGATTAAATATAGAACTACAAAGTGAAAGCTAGGACTAAAGAAAAAGATGTGAGGACAATTCATGCATGGGTCTATTCTCATAATCCTAGAAAGGTAACCCAGATGTAATAGGAGACATTGGAAGCACAAGAGGTGAATATCCTATTGAGTTAGATACCAACACATCAGACTAGACCTAAAATAATCCATAAACAATATTGACACTTCATAATGAACTCGAATTGACCTTAACACTGGAGAAAAAGAAGAGTTACCTCAAACAACCACCCTCTATTCCAATAAGATCAGTTGTGCAAGATGAGAAAAAATGATCCCTATTTGTGTAAAGCAAAAAATACATAAGTTGATGTGTAATCTTTTTGATCATGAAGTAGAATTCATTTATAATGAGCTTGATCATGCATGAATTCATTCTAATAATCCAAGAAAGCTCAAATGCATACATGTTGACAAAAGCTTAAGCCCAAGACTAATATATGGACTCTAGGGATGATAATTGCATATTGGCATAGTCTATTAGAATAAGATTAGTTGTACAAGATGAGAAAAATGACCCCTCTTTCTGTAAAGCAAAATTACATTAATTGCTAGGTAACTTTTTTATTATCATGAAGCGACATTCATGAGGCATGAGCTTGATCATGCACCAGCCCATTCTAATAATCCTAGAAAGCTCAATTGCATACATGCTCAGCTAAGCTTATGTACAAGACCAATATATGGACCCCAGGGATGATAAGTCTAAATATAAATCAAATGACAATAAAATGTAACCTAGACGACAATACTCATGAATATTCACATCAAGTGAATGGGCTACTGAATTAGCTACCAATACATCAGAACAAACCTAAATTCAACCATAAACAATAATGACACATCACCTCAAATGACCTTAAGAGCACACAATTTGAAAGCACGTGAAGTGAATGGCCTATTCAATTAGATACCAACACATCAAAATAGACTTGAAATGATCTGTAAACAATAATGGCACATCAGAATAGGCTTGAATTAACTATCAAATAATTTTAGACTCCTAATTAGCTTTTAATAATGAGAGGCCTTAGAAGCACAACTTTCTATGAATGGCCTATTGAATTAGATACCAACACATCAGAATAGACCTGAATTGAACCCTAAATAGTAATGACACATCATAATAAACTTGAAATAACCATCAAATAATTTTAGACTCCCACTTGGCTCGAAAGCACAATTGTCTTGGATGCACAATTGTAGACATTTTAAAAACACGTGAAGTGAATGGGATACTAAATTATCTACCAATTATGCACAACCCTATAAGCTATTTTATGGAAGCACAAAAGAATTACTTGAAACCCAAAAGTGTGTCAAATCATCTCCTTCCAAGATCACACCACATGATATTGTACATGTTGTGGTTCCGCATTTTGATGTTTGGGCAAAACAATACGGTAAAGATCCCAACAACAACTTCTCTTAAGTTTTGCTTCTGATTTATTTTCCAAAATTTGGTCAAGGAATGATTTGAATTCGAAGAACCAATTGGGTTATGTGTATTTTGAACTATAAAAAATTTTGGTTGTTGTGTTGAAATTTTCCTATTTGGTTTTTTTCCCATTAGTATTTCAAATCACTCTTTTGATCACTTATGTGATTAGGTAGAATATTTGTCAATTCTAAAACGAGTTATAGGTTTATGGATTGTGAAAATCTTGTAACTGATTTTAGATGTGATTAGGCACAATATTTGTGAATTCAAAAGTAAGAGTGGCAACTTATGAATTGCATGAAAGTATGATAACATAAATGAAGACTTGTTCCATGATGTGATTAGACAAGAATTATGTGAACAAAACAACAACATCAACAAGTTTTATGTATTGTAAAATCTGATTTGTGAACTCAAAAGCAAGAGTGGTAGCTTTGTGAATTGTGGAAATCTAATAGCAAGATTTCCTTGACGTGATTAAGCAAGGTATTTATGATTTCAAAAATAAGAGTGAGAGTTAAATGAATTGTAAAATATGGTAATAGTAATTAAATCTTGTCCCCTAATGTCATTAGGCAGGCTATCTGTGAATCCAAAAATAGAGCAACAACCTTATAAATTGTGAGCTTTGTGCATTGTGAATATCACAATGGTAAATAAAATCTTGCTCTCTGATGTGATTAGGTAGGATATTTGTGTATTGGTTGGGCAGTGCAGCAAGGCTTGTGGTTCATGACCAATATATTACAAAGTAGATTATGTCCAACAAGTCTGGGCATTACAAGAAGCTCAAGTTCACAATTCAATTGGAATGCTTGACTAGAACTTATAGCCTTGCACTATCTGAAGGAGAGCAATGGGCTCATCAAAGGAGGCTTCTCAAACATTTAGTGAGTGTTATCAAAACAATATTAGCTTTATTGGTTCCATGATATACAATAAGTTAAGTTTTTTTCTAATGCACTTAGACATCCAGAGCCATTTATTCTAGTAGAATTAATTTATGCCTACCTATGTGACAGGTAGCTGATATTTTGCAATTTTAATTATTGAAAATTAAAACCACATAGAATTGCAATTTCATTGTGGAAAAGGAGAATCGACAGATATACACATACCTGTATTATTGTGATGGTGACCTGAAATGATTTGTAACCAATTAGAGGACTTGGATGCACAATTAATTTGTAGACTTTAATTACACATAGTGATATATCTTCGAGGAATGGATGACCAAATTATACATATTAGGAAAACCCCAATACAAATGATAGGGCCCTATAAATCTTGCCAAACAGAATTGATAGTTGAAGGGAATGTATGCTAGAGCTGCAAGAATATTGCAAACAAATAGCAATAGTAACAACAATTGACCCATGGGACCCAAGAGTTTTCATGATTAGTAAATTTTATAAATTGTTTGACAAAACTAATGAGTTCATTGGAATTTGCATGAAGAAAGGAATATGTGTTGAAGCACTCAACATTCTTTTTTGGGACTCAAGAATTGTCCTACTAATTTAAGAATGATTGTGGGTAAGCATTTTCAAGGAGGGGAGATTGTAGTGTTCATACCCTTTACATAAGATAAATCTAGCATTAAACTCATGTGAGCAAGGTGTGATGGACCTTGGACACTTCTAATTAGTTAGCAAGTAGATATAAGAATTTTACATAGTAATTAGTAGTTCAATAGTTAGATTTGTATATTCTTGTTGATAAAATGAATGGCATTATGAAGGACATATTGATGAAATCCAAAGCAATAATCCTATCAAGGAAAATTGTCTTATTTATAAGACCTTACGATTTTCCATCAAGCAGTTACATAGAACATTAGTGAAGGATTGATGGTGATATGAAGGATTATTAATACATGAAGAGCATAGTGGAGGACCAAGGAAATCAAACCATGTCTATTCACAAGCTCAAGAGCCAAGACAATTTCATTAAGTTTTAAAGGAAAATCATTATGAGATAACAACAAAGGCAACTTATTAGAGAAAATTATGTTGTTCAAATCATAAAGCAAGCCATAGAGGTCATATCCTTGACAATTGTTAATCAATGAGGACTGAAGAGTGCATCAAGCAACTTCCTATATCAATTTTGTCATAGAAACAGTTGATTACATTGGGCAAACATAACATAGGCATCATTATCATATTGAATCAAGTAGTTTAAAACAACCATATTGATATACACATCGAAACCTCCACACAATGAAGCATATTGAATATAAGGCAATACAAGATTAAATGACACAGTCCATGAACTCATCATCAATTATGATATACTTAACAATCAACAAGAAGAATAAACATAATTGTTCAAGATAAGACAAGCAGAGAAGAATGCTAAACTTAAATCTAAAAGGGAACTGAAATCCCTAGAATCACAAATCTGGTAGGCAGAAATTGTAAAATGTTGGAGAAAAAAGTTAATTTAATTTCATTAATTAATTTCTCCCTTCTTAAGATTTCCCTTTATGTGCTTTTTGCATTCTCTATTTAATGATTAATTAGTAATTATTAAATAGATTTTACCTTTTAGGTTACCCTTTGTAACTTTTTAGGTTACCCTTTCGAGTTTCAATCTCCTTTTATAAGGATTGATCTTTTGTAATAATCAACATCTTTTCTTTGTTTGAGAATACAATTTGCATGTTTTCAGAGCAAACCCTTGCCTCCTCTTGTCTTTTTCTTCTCTATGACAGGTTTTCTACATATAGGTATTCGAGGGCTTCTTGGATTTGATTTGCGTATTTGCTCAAATCCTTCATGGGATCAGAGCTAGATCTGTTATAGCTTATTCACTATTTGGAGAAAAAGGGAGAACAGGGGTTTGATAGATTAGATCTGGAGTTTTTTATGAATTTCTTAAGAAAATAGGGGGTTATTGATTTTTAGAGCAGTTTGAGGCCAAATGGTGTTCACAGATGGATCCAAAAGGCATCAAAATCCCTGTTGCCATATAAAGTTCATTTGTTTTGGACAATGTTGATTCGGGAGGGAACATTTTTTTGCCCAAAAGGTCATATAGCATCTTGCATGCAATCTGAGGCATGCTTTTTGTAAAAAAATCACAAAAACATTTAGGTTTTTGTTGCAGTGATTTAAAAAACACTGTCGATAGTCATTGAAACTGCTACTAGTTGCATTAACAACCGCGGCCTCACAGATCGCTACGACTCCCATGACCCTCAGTGGTTATCGCTGGCCGCTGCCGCTAGTGAAGCCACCTCCCTCCCACCACCACCGCTATGGCTCTGTTGCCCAAAGTGCTACCAGGCCATCACTCCGCCAGTGGCACATTTTTCTTGATTTAAAAAAAAAAAAAAAAAAAAAAATTTATGCATTTCCAGAAGTCCTGTCAGTTTTTTCATGATATCTTGAGTATACAGATGTCTTTTTTCGATCTAAAAAAAGTGCCAGAAAGCTAGTTTTAAGATGGAGATAATGACATAAGAGTTTTCTAGTTTTGATGCAGTTTGGTTTCCTATTTGGACAGTCAAAGCTGGATGTTCTATTTTTCACTCCGGAGGGCATATCTTGAGCATCTCATCTCCATTTTTTGAAAACATTATATTTTTGGAAAGTTGGTTTAGTTTTCTTTCCATAAATGCTGGTTTGTCTTCCATATTCTACTTTAAGCTCTTTCTATTATAGTTTTTTTCTTTATTGCACTATGATGGATATCTTAGGTGTTTTAGGTCTAGGGATCGTTTTCATGGATTGGGATTTCTTCTTTTGGGTTGTACTATCTGTTGTATCAGCTATTTTCCCTTTCTGATCATTGTTGATATCATTTGTAAGTACATTTATGCAAACACATTGAGATAAGGTGTCACTCCTTGCATTTTTGGGATCTTTTTCATCATTGTGACTTATTGTACTCGCACTACATTATAAAGTGCCATGGGGGATAGTTGTTTTCCTTTTAGTGCCCTCTTCTTTTTTCAAATGAGTGTCTCTTCCATGACATTAACCCCATGATGTGTCAATGACATGTGCCTTTATAGGTGTTTGTACCTCTTCCTCACTCTCGATGTTCTTGGTTCTTTCTATTTTGCAAGAGATATTGGCCCACTTTCTCAGTTGCCTATCACCTCACCCTTGTTTGCATTAGGGGGGGTTCTTTTGTTGTTTCTCATGCTTTGTTGGTTTGATGGAGTGAGCTATGTATTCAGTATTTGATCCCATGTTTGAGGTGATTGTAATGGTTGGATACCTATGCATTTCGGTGAGATGGATCATTTACCATATAGACACTCTTCTTTTGTTTCTACTTTGGTTGCAACCTTCCATGTTTGATTGATCAACTCTTCAGGCTTTGGTGTTTCATGCCATCTGTATCTTCGAGTTCAATTGTTTTCTTTTCTGTGCCTCCTGATTTGATCCAAATTACAACCTTCTCTACCTAGTTAGGTTCTATTTTAATGGAGGTTCTTCATATCAACAGTTACTTTTGATAGAGTTTGCGACTTCTTTATGCTTTTTTGATGTTTCTTCATGATCACTCTTTGTTCCTATTTTCTAGAACATTCCTCTAGTTGGAGGCTTCTGCAGTCCTTCACTAGGTTTTCAACTATCTCTTTTTGGAGTAAAGTATTTCCAATTGGGTTTTCTCTATTTCTTCATTTCATAGAAATTTGGTTGTGATTGGGTACCTCATCAGGCCTTGTTCTCGGGACCCAAGTTTGCTATTAGCATTGCATTGTAGTTTCCTTTCTCTTTTTGCATTGTTTGTAACTATATTGTTGCTCATCTAAGGGGGGGTGTTAGAGAAAAAGGTTAATTTAATTTAATTTATTATATTACCTTTTCTCCCTTCTTAAGATTTTGCTTTATGCGCTTTTTGTATTCTCTATTTAATAATTAGTTAGAAATTATTAAATAGCTTTTACCTTTTAGGTTACCCTTTCAAGTTTTGATCTCCTTTTATAAGGATTGATATTTTGTAATAATCAACATCCTTTCTTTATCTGAGAATACAATTTGCATGTTTTCAGAGCAAACCCTTGCATCCTCTTGTCTTTTTCTTCTTTGTGATTGGTTTTCTACATGTAGGTATTTGAGGGCTTTGTGGATTTGACTTGCGTATTTTCTCAAATACTTCAAAAAATGGCAGTTGATGACAACACTAACACAAACCATATTTTCACCCAATTTATGGAGTTTTCTTCCCAATTTTTATATGAGGAAATTTTTTATATTGTGCTTTCATGAGTTTTCTCACTTGGGTACACTCACCAATAAATCCAAACAAAAGCACCCCAAAAAATACCCTAGATGATTACACAAGTGTTTCGCATCCAAATCCAATTCCAAAATGAATTGTACCTAGGTATGGATAGGTTCTTTTGCCAATTCAATAATATAGAGTTCACTTGGTTTCTAAAAATGATGTTCAATAATCAACACACATGCCCATTCACCCTATTTGCTATGGACATTGTGACACATGTTTATGCTTTATGGCTTGGCTTTGGCCACTAGTCCATATTCTTTCATACAGTTTGGCATACTGCAAAATTCTACAATATATTTTGGACAAGTGGAACTGACTTAATATGACTATGATGTGGACTCAAAGTTCCTAGAATTGAGTGAAAGAACAAACATAAAGAAAAAATTGGGTCTTATAATTTTTTATACATGATCACTACTCTTATGTGAAAGTTTACTCTATGACAGATCATAACTATATAATCGTTTTCCAAGAATCAATGGTTAAATCTAAAGAAATTTTCATGATTAGTAGTTGAGAAGAACACATCTTACACACCATCCTTAACCACAAGATTAAGCCTTCAATTTCATCTTTCAAGTTGAGATAACTGGTCTCTTGTCAACCATCAAAATGAAAGTGACCTGGGTCATAAGGTAAGTTAAATGTAGCAGGGGCATTTTTAATTCCGTTCTCATTTTATTTATCCAAAGGATGATAAATTGACAGATGATGGAAAATACCTTTTCTTTTTGCATTTCATCTAGAACTCTTATATTAAAGAAATGGTGAATCAATTTATTAGTTAAAAATCCAAATTCTAATTTGGGGCAGTACACTTACCTTTGATAGGTGTAAACAACCTAAACCTTTATTTATAATTAGAAAAAAATCAGAAATTCTAGTTTCACCAAAAAATGTTGAACTAATTTCACAATACACTACACAGATGTGGGAACTCTTAGTTGAAGTGAGACTTTTTGAAAACTTAGATGTTCAAGGTAGGTATTTAGGCAACCATGTTTACTTTTACTGTAAAATTGAGATGTCCAAGGAAGGTATCTAGGCAAGGTAGGTATCTAGGAAACCATGTTTACTTTTATTGCAATTTTTGATTAGTATCTATGGGCTATGGGCCCTTGCACCCTCCAATCTTTCCCAGACCTATCCCAATTCAACCTTGGCAGACAATATATATTGAAATCTCAAGTTACAGTTTGGAACCCATGAGGCACGACACCTGGGAAAGCTTAATAATCTCTTCCTACTCTAAATGAAAGCTCACAACCACATTACACACATCTAGGGGAGGAGAATCTGAAGAAACAAGCGGTAGAATGACCTTTTCGATAGAAAATTTATTTAATTTCATTAAACAAAAATAGGGGATTCCCCAAGGATGAACACCTGCAGAACAATTAAACAAAGAACAATCTAATTTCATACACATATGAAAGACATGAAATAACAGAGCACAATCAGAGGCACATAACAACAAAACCGAAGAATCCAAGAGAAAGATGAGTTAACAAGGAAAACCTGCTACTGTGTTGAATGGGTGCAAGGTAAGATTGATATCTTGCCATATACTATAACCTTCCGAACCATTCCAATTCTTGGAAACAAAGAGTCCACATTAGAAAGAAAATCCACACAAAATAAACTATCAAACACTACAACCACTACAGAACTAGGGCACGACAAACCTGTTTTGTTGCGTCTCACAATGTGTTTGATCTTTCCACAACCACTCTAAGGAACCAATTTATAGTGCTGTAACACTACCGACTAAAATATTGGTCACCAAACTTGCATTAATCTTGCTGCCTCTGTGCCGGAAGCATGTGTCGCATGGTTGGATGTAATCAAAACCCTATCACCACTGCGACAACAGTAAGAATCGAAACAACTTGATGGCTTGTGGTGGCCAGAAGAATAGGTGAGAAGGCAATCCACACAACTCTGTTCGAAAGAGCTCCGTGTTGATCCCCAACCATTCTAAATCCTAGGGTGAACCGTTTGTTGGGTTGAACAAGACACTTCTTGACAAAGGATCCCCAGAGAAGTAGCCTATCGACTAAAAATAAATGAAAGTTAGACTATATTTTTAATTCAATTATCTTTAAAATCCACTACAAAACTATAATCAAACACAACATAAATAATTATAAAATGAATAAAAGTTCTATATTTTTTAAAAATTTACATATTTGAATTTAATTACATAAATTTCACCATCACCAAGTTGAAAGCGGCTAATTACTTTCTACCTGAAAGTGATCGAATTCTGACAATTATCGATTTCAGCTAACCATGCGAGAAGGCCCACGCTTTTCAATTCCTCGACACAGGAGAAAATCAGGAACTCAATGGGTCGTCTAGCGAGCCCCTACTTGTTTGCTTACAATGCAACACAGGCATGCGGGTGGTATGTATCGGTCGATTTGACTAGGAATAATTCAGATTCCCCGTCTAAATACATCGATGAAATATGGTTTGCACTAATGCAGGACACTGGCACTGGTAAAGCTGATTCTGAACGTCTTTTCGACAAATTCCTTTGATGGAGCCTATGCGGCCTCTGGTGAACTGATATGTAACCATCCATTCATTCTATCCCTTGCTTTTACACAACTTTTGCAATGTTGACTACGGACTAAAAGATTGACTGCTATAAGTGACTTTCTTCTCTTGTATTGATTTTCAGGTCTATTGCAGTTCTCTGCAGTCATGGAAGTCTTTCATTCAGTTATAGGTAGCCTTTAATTATCTTTAACTGCAAATGTGTTTGTTCCATCAAATAATGTAAGTTTGGGTGTGCCCATCCGCAAATTCGAACTTCTGTCTTATCCAATATTATTTTGCTATAATTTTCAAAGCTTCAGTAAACCCCAATTCCAAGTGATGTATTGAATGTCAATTGAAATTGTGAGATTATGCCCTGTTTAGAGCAGCAGCAAAGAAGTAATGATGTGTATGGTATGCTTGATGGAAGCAAACAGTTAGGGAAGGCCGTTTGAAATTTACTAGTAGAAACTGTTGCGTTCAAATTTCTTGTGATTAGATTTCTTATTTTAAATGCCATTTCGCCTATTTGGTCATCAGACTTGTAGCCTTATGAAAATTAGAGAGCACGTAATACATATTGACGAGTTCGATAGAGTTGCAAATTTATCACAGGCTAGGAGGCCTTATGATGATTATGCAAATTGTTTGAGTGTACGCGTGCATAAGAAAGTAGGTCGTTTCCTTAGCCATTAAAATTGATATGATTTGACGTTTTAAATTGATGACTTGTTTTGTATAATAGGTATAGTGCCCAGTAGAGTACTTCCAGTCCTGATGCAATGGGGAGGACGCACACATTTTGTGGTAGCCATTGTCAGACAGATTCCAGAGGTAATCCTAATTCTGTTCAGTTTACTTCCTTTGTTATAGATTAGGGTAGCTTTGTGCGATTGAAAGAATTTAGTGTAAACTATCATGCATCCTCGTCCTGAAGAAATATTGCAAAATGTGCTTATTTGTCTTGGAACATTTGTCTCAGCCTTTCATCCGAGCCACATGGTTGTCATGTGACACGTAGAAAATTGTGTTTGGTTAGCTGGGAAGGATGGAGACATTAGAAGGTGGCCAAACAATTTATCTTGACTTTCCTAATTTCAGCTTTTGTGTATGCTTCTACAAACAGACCTATTATATGGAACGAGTCCACATGATTAACCATCCGAAGTTGAATTTGTTGATCCACCCTTGTTAAGCTGCCTTGACTTGTCTGCAATATATTTTGTTTTAATAACTAGAGCACATTAATGATTAGACCAAGTGGATGTATGTGTTTCTTGACATAGTCTACAGTTCAGTTTAAAAGCTTGAAATAATAACCCATTAACATTTCAAAAATTTGACGTGATTGTCAAGTAGGATGTTATGTCCTTGTTCTATTGTGGCTAAACTGTCTTAAAGATTGGAGCAGAGAAAAATTTGGAATATAAAATGCATCTACCCTAATGGACTGTTCTATTCAAGCCCAAAACAGACTTTAATGCATTTGGCTCTTGTAGGCATTTTGTAAGTGTGATAGCCTATCTATATAGAGATAACATATACAAGGCCTGCAAGAGCATAAAAGGCATTGATGTAAGGCATTATGCAATGGTATGAAAGCCTCTCTTGGTCATTTATTAATCCTTAGTTGTGATGCATATGTCCCTGTACCTAAGAAAAAAATTAAGTTAGAAAGAAAAGCAGAAAAGTATATTTTCAGTGGACCAAAAAAAATGTTAAGGGTTATAAGCTTTTGATTTTTTTTTTTTCTTGGAAAGTGGCTCATAATAGGATATGGTTTTAAAAGATATCAGAGGTTCTAGTGCTGGACAACCAAAGGAAAGTGAGGAGAAAGGTGACAAAATGGCTAAGGTACAATTTGAAATAAAAAGAAGTTAAACTAATACCTGAAAATGAACTTGTTCAGGTTGGTGCATAAGAAGAAGAATATAGATTAATAAGGCAGTTTGGATGGGAACTCGGAAGATAAAGAATTCCACTCCCCACCCTTAAAAAGCTCCACAAGAGAAAGCAACCAACCAGAAAGGTATAGTCCTGATCATAGTTCAAAATATCGTTATCGGCAACTTATCACCGCGGGCAAAAAATGATATTGAGAAATATCGGAGATAAGTTAGTAACTTCTTGGGAAATATCAGGAACTTTAAATCTAACTTTCTGGTCAAAATTCTGTTTTTCCAATATGGAACCTTCTTTCTCCTCTTTGCCCTTTCTATCCTTTCCAAATCTGTTTTTCAAATCAAAAAAATGTTTGTTGCTCTTTTTGGGCCATCACTACCTTTACCAGACCCATGGGTGATAAGTATGCCTGATTCTGTGATAAATAACCAAATATTGCTGATATTTACCTGTTTTCTCAGCTTTAAATTCCATCTTAACCTTGATAAATTGACGTAGTTTATCTGGATGCAGAAAATGTCGCGATAAGTATACTTATCGCAGATGTACCTACGATATTTTGAACTATGGTCATGATTATTTCTGATACATTTTTGCTTTATCTGCCACTTATTATGATCCTAGAACTGTGCACAAGGTTTTGTCATCAAAGGAGAGCAAGTTTTGGTAAAGGGCCATGAGTGAAGAGATAGTGACTTTGACAAAAACTAGACTTGGGATCTAGTGGAGCTACATCACAGAAAGAAAGTCAAGGGGCTTCAGAATAAAATTCAGTTCAGAAGAAAAATTAAAAAATCTTACAAATTCTCTTACTAGGTTAATTTACACAGAAATTTGCTTGGTGAAGGAGAGCTATAGGCATTTTTACCCCTAGAATCTAGCTCATGATTTGATCATGGTTGTGATCCCTTATGCAACATATACAACAAGTGGGAGATTGTACACCTTGCATGATCAACATTTATTGTCAATGGCTACAGGGGACACCGCACTTGGGTAATTCAATATTTTCATATCTACTTGATGTATGTGAAATTGGAAATATGTATTTATTTAAGGGACCACATGAAGACATGCATTGAGTTGGACTTTGAATAGTACAAAGTTGGCACCATTCTCTAGGTGGAATCTATTTAGCACCAAAATGTGAAAAATCACCTTGGGCAGGTGAAAACTCAAGGAGGCGTGTAAATGGTCATACCTGGATGTCATTGGGAGATGTAACCATGGTTTTGGAAGATACCACTGTGTTTTCATAAATTTCTCAACTTCATAAATAAGAGGCTTATGATAGTATTTTGACATGGTATTGCTTTTGGTAAGGAGGTGCTGCTACTAATCTGCTATAATTGGAGCATTGAGGTCACGAAAGTCAACTTGTTCACAGTGTAGGAATACCATTTTACTGATGGTATAGTGCTGGATATAAATTTGATACTGGATTTTTTCCTGAAATCATTTTCCAAGGCGAGTTTGGTGTACACTATGTGTGATTGCTTCAATTTATTTGCTGATTCACATTTATGGTTCAGATTTGTGGTGATCATAAGTATAATGTAAATCTGATTTAAAACAACAAATTAAATCCAAAATAAAATCTCTGTATATCTTTTCCTCTTCAACAGCTTAAGCTGTTGTCCACCCCCCACTCCCGCCCTCCCCTTATCATTCAATTCATGAAACAAATCCCAGCATTTCTTGTTGTCCCCATTCCAGAAATGCCATGGGGAATGTTTGTTTTCCAAACAAGCAAAATCTCATAGTCAGATAAAGATCATTCAGTGTGAGAGGAACAATAGAAACACAAATTATACTCTAAATTCAGTCACAGAGAATATTGATTTATGCCAATTCTATGTAAGTCAATTTTGAGTATAAATTGTGTTTCTGTTCTTCCTCTCACTCTGAAAGACCTTTATCTGATTATGAGATTTGGTTCTCACAATGGGTTTAGAAATTTGTTTGGAATACAACCATTTCCCATGGCATTTCTGGAATGGAGACAACAAGAAATGCTGGGATTTTCTTTATGAATAGAAATGTAGTTTGGGGAACAAAAGCTGTAGAGGAAAAAATATAAAGATATTTTCTTTAGGATTTAATTTGCTGTTTTATATCAGATTTACATTAGACTTATGATCACCACAAATTTGAATCAGCAAAAAAAGATAGAAACAATCACACAGTGTTCACATAACACCAAGATCATCCTTCAAAAATGTTTCAGGAAAAAATCCAGTATCAAATTTGTATCCAGCACTATACTATCAGTAAAATGGGATTACTATACAATGGACAAGTTGATTTTATTATCCCAAATGCTCCAATTCTAGTAGATTTGTAGCAGCACCTCCTTAACCAAAAACAATACCAAAACTCTATCACGTTGGGAGATTTATGAAAACAAAATGGTCTTTTCCAAAACCATGGTTACTTCTCCCAATGATGTCCAAGTATGACCCTTCACACGCCTCCTTAAATTTTCAACTACCCAAGGTGATTTTTCACATTCTAGTGCCAAAGGTACCACCTAGAGGATGGTACCAACTTTGTAACTCTTTAGAGTCCATCTCGATGCATGTCTTCATGTTGTCCCTTAATTAAATACATATTTCCAATGCTAAATCAAGCAGATATGAAAATATTGAATTACCCAAGTGCAGTGTCACACACAACCGTTGACACTAAATGTTGATTATGCAAGGTGAATCTCTATTCCAACAATCTCCCATTTGTTGTATATGTTGCATAAGGGGTCGCAACCATAATTAAATCATAAGCTAGATGCTAGGGGTAAAAATGCCTATAGCTCTCCTATACCAAACAATTTTTTGTGTAAATTAACCTAGCAAGAGAATTTGACACGTCTTCTAATTTTTCTTCTAAACTAAATTTTATTTTGAAGCCCCTTGACCTTCTTTCTGTGAAATAGCTCCATTTAATCCCAAGTCCGATTTTTGTCAAAGTCACTATCTCTTCATTCATGGTCCTTGACCTAAACTTGCTCTACTTTGATGACAAAACCTTGTGCACAGTTCCAAAATCATAATAAGTAACAAATAAAGCAAAAATAATCAGAAATAATCGGGACTATACCTTTCTAGTTGGTTTCTTTCTCTTGTGGAGCTTTTTAAGGTTGGAGAATGGAACTCTTTATCTTCCAAGTTCCCATCCAAACTGCCTTATTAATCTATAATCTTCTTCTCGTGCACCAACCTGAACAAGTTCATTTTCAGGTACTAGTTTATCTTCTTTTTATTTCAAATTGTACCGTAGCCTTTTTGTCACCATTCCCATCACTTTCCTTTGGTTGTCCAGCAGTAGAACCTCTGATATCTTTAAAAATCATACCCTATTATAAGCCACTTTTCCAAGAAATAGAATTCAAAAGCTTATAACCCTTAACCTTTTTTTGGTAACCAATGAAAATATACTTTTGTGCTTTTCTTTCTAAGTTAATTTTTTCCTTGGATACATGGACATATGCATCACAACTAAGGATTATTAAATGACTAAGAGAAGTTTTCATAACATTCCGAACCTCATGAAGTTGTGTCAACAAATAAGTCTAATTTCTGAACCCATGCTTTTGATGTTGTCTTTCCAGATCAATCATAATAAGGAATAGTAAGTTTCCCAGCCTTTCTCCACAAGTCATTAGTATGTGCTTTTACACCCCTGTGATGTCTATGCTTCATTTATAGGTCCACATAGTCTCTGATAGATATATCAGCCTGAAAATTTGGACCTGCGTACCTTCAATCTTGTATAAATTGATCTTGCTTTTCATTTAATGTAGGTTCATTTTCAGCTTATGGTTGGACTATAGGAGGAAAGATAGGCGTGAGAGATCTAGTATTAGCTTTTCTAGTACGCTGATTTGCACTCCTGTCATTTACTGAATTGTCAGCTTGACAATTTTTTTTGATAAGTATTAATCTTATTTATTCATAAAGTAAATGTTTACATTTGCGAAAAAACGCCTTTAGCCTGGATATTCCTTTACAAACCCCATGCACACAGAAGCCACCTAAGCACCTACCCATCGACACATCACCATCCAAAAACTACACAGAGACAAAAACAAACATTGTAGCCCTACTAAACAAAAGGGGCATACTGATTGATCACAACCCCCACCACAAGCTTACTCCATGAACCCCCATTTTGCTAGCATCTCCTCTCTGGTTTCGTTGACCATAATCCCGCCAACGGTCTCTAGTTTGGTCTTCTTCCTTCCTAGTACGGGCCACAACATCTCCCGAGGAATCTCCCCTACATCCCACTCCCCAATCTTGCTTGGCATATGCTTTTGTTTACATTTGCACTCCTCCATGAATGCTAGCAATTCCATCCATGCTGTCTTGGTTTCACTCATCTGTTGCACAATGGGTGTTGAGGTGCCAAAAAACAGAAAAGGTTGGAAGCCTTCCGCTGCCCCTTCAACACGATTCCATCGTCCCACAGTTGTATGGTAATCCACGTCAATCTTTGCCATGTCCAACCACCACATAACTCCAAGACACCATTTAGGCTCAACGCATAACTCCACCATTAGCTTGGTTATTAGTGCCACCATTGTTGTTGTTGTCACCAACATATCCACCAAGTGTGCAATACGCTGATTTATTTTGTGCTTGCACCAATTTATTTCTCATTGCATCCTAACCAATGTAATTAGAATGTTGATTGCAAGATCCTCTTCCGCATCTCTAACACCCATGTTAACTTCTATCTTCGTAGAAGTAGAGTTTTAGAATCACTTGTTATACTTCTTGAAGATGAGTCCCAGTGCAGACAAGTATTTTGAAAATGGTTTGACATTCTGTAGCTTGTGGGGACTTCCATTTCCTCTATTCTTTGCTATTGTATCACTGCTCTCTTTTGCTAATAAGAAACACCAGCTATCAAGAAAACCGTATTTGATACCATCAATGCCCAATCACTACAACAAAAGACTGGCCTGATTGTGAGGGTAGCATCCACATGTAATAAGGTTGGCTCTGCAAACATTCCACCCAAGCATCAATGATTTGACAACCCCATATAGACATATGACCTTTGGGGCATTTCTCACCGATGTTAGGACACCATAAGTCATCACATTGTGAATTTTGATCTAGACACCTTGAATTTGATATCATTAAGTCCCGACCACAATATCGAAAGATTGACTTCATGATGGGGGCGATACCCATAAGTGTTAAGGGTGGCCCGCAATTATTCCACCCAAGCATTTGAGGATTTATGATAACCACTTTTCTCAGTTCTGGTATGCTTGATTGTTTTGAATGATGCCTATATTCGAGCTTTGTGTTTTGCGTCACACCTTTTCAAACTGAGTCCTTGTATCCTTGATTGTTCTCAATGATGCCTATATACAAGCTTTTTGCTTCGCTTCACACCTTTTGAAACTAAGGACTAACTTAATTAGTAGGCAAATTGGAAGTGTTTGTCACCGCATCATTTCAATAAAGTGATCTCCTAGCTTTGAAAGTAAGGTCGTTGCCATAAATTAGTGAACCATGGGGGTGCCACCCCCCACCCTACCAAAAACAAAATTGCCACGTTTCGAGGTGGGGACGTTTTGGGGAGGCAGGGAGACAATGAAACATGCTGTCATTGCTGCCAAGACTTCGAGGAGAGTGAGGATGTTGGATGTCCTTGGGACATCTTGGGGGCTCTGGAAGTCCCCTAATCATCTTGGGGCCACTTAGGAGTCTCCCATAGCCTTAATTATAAAAACAAACCCTAAACAAAAATTGGTAATAAATGTGAAAATAACATTCATGATGAAGGTTGTGAGTGTTGGAGGCCTTATTTGTGCTTGTTGGCAGGGACTGTGCTACTCGACCCTACTCCTGATGATGCTAGGGGCACTACCCTTGGAACTTGTCGTGGAATTCGCTCTTAAACCCCCACAAGGATGTTGCTTCTTGAGCTTGCTGGGGGCTCTACCTTCAAACTCCCACAAGGGGCATTATCCCTTGATCTTCATGGGAGCTATAGCCCCAATCCCTTGTGAGAGGCACTGCCCCTTGACCTCAAATTTCTACTCACCATTCTTATTGTTAATGCAATCATTGCCATGTTTTTTATGTTTATTAGTTTATACTTCACTTAGTATGCCAAAGTTTCATTTGCAATTCTTATTCTTGACTTTCTTTGAAAGCTCCAAAACTTGGACAGCCATTGTTAATGTTGAATTTTCAATGCACTAATTTTTATATTGTTTAATTTTAATTAGTGTGAACTTTTAAACTTGTTCAAAAAATCCCCAAGGTCGGCCAACATTATGAGACTTGAGTAAATTTATTTGGAGGACAATGTAGACATTAATTTTGGTGCTAACATATGATAATTTTCTGAGGTCAGTTCGGTTGGCAAGGACATGACAAAATCAACATTATAGCCCCTTATTATGTATAAAAAAGGACAAAAATGCTCAAAACTTACCAAAAACTGTAAAAAGAATTTGAATTCTTATAAAACGATGTGAAAAAGCTCTTAAAAATATTGCCGAAAACTTGAAAAAGATGAAAGAATTAAGCACCCTTGATGATTAAATCTTCTTTGAGTAGCATTTCATAGCCTATTGGTGGTTGAAAAGCACAAAAATATTGATACGGGGAGGGGGTGAAAAGGCAAAAAGCCATTTTTTTGCAATTTGTTGCCTCCATTGTTGTCGACTGGGGTATTATTTGAAAACCTAAATTTTGAGCTCAATTTTGTTTTTCTAATTTTAGATTCTTGGTAGGTTTTTGGAGAGCTCAACTGGGTTGTCATTTGTTTTTTCTGGGTGCCTCGATTTTTGAGCCGGTGGATCCGAAAACTGACAACATTTTCTTTCTGGGTTTTTTTGAGCTCTCTTTTGGGCACCCCTTCAAATTTTTTGTCTTCCATTTTTTGGCTCGAAGAATGTGCCTTCACAAATTTTCATGCTTTTTCATTGAAAAACTTGTTGTGGCATCCTTGACTAATATTCTACTCGAGGGCAATTCAAAATTCAATGGTCGAAATTATAGCACATGGAAGCAGCGGATACTAGCAATCTTTGAGTATTGGAATACCGATCAAATTGTTCTAGGTGTTACAAAGCATCCAATTGCATCTAGTACTGATTAGGATACATGGGATCTCAATAACCAGGAGGCGGTAATGCTTCTCAAATTATTCGTCGCTAATGATCAACTCCCTCAGATTTCATCCTGCAAAAGTACTGTCAAGATATCAGAGCATTTGAAGAAACTTCATGAGACTTCTAGCAAAAGTTGAGCTTTTTTCTTGAAGAACACTGTTTTCTATTGTCATGGATGAGTGAACATCTCTTCAAGCTCACCTGAATAGGATTTAGGAAATTTGTGATTAGTTGCTTGCCATTGGTCAAGGTGGAGGAAGAGGATATTGTGGTCATAACCCTCAAAAGTTTGCTGAGCTCCTATGAGCATTTTATGGAGACTCTCAACATCATGTCTATTGGTGTTGATCTAAAGTTTACGGATCTCTGCACACTTCTGCTTTTATAAGATCAGTGGAAACAACAATTCGGTAGCAATTCTAGCTCCACCTCCACAGAGAAAGCCTTTGCTACTAAATCTTTTTTGAAGGATAAAGGCAAGTCTTAACAGTCTTCTTAGTAGAAGTCCTTTTAGCTTTAGAAGGCTCCGGAAGAAGAACATTCAATGCAACTATTGCCACAAGTTTGGTCACATGAAGGTTGAATGTTAGAAATGCTTAGCTGCCCAATCTAAGTAATTAGGTCCGAAGCCCAAAGTGAATAGTGCATAGCACACGAAGTAGACATAATCTGCCTTTTACGCTTTCATTTTTAAAAGGCTTGTAGATCATGTGAAGTCGTCTAGTTGGTATATTGATTCAGGTGCCTCTCATCACTTCACCCACTGCAGAGACTGGTTCACTGACTACCAACCTTTCTTAGATTCTATTATTTTTGGTGGTAGAGAAAAGTACACTGTTGTCCGCAAAGGCAACATTCAGATTCAATTTGCTGGGAGGAACCTCATTTTCATTGATGTGTACTACATTCCAAGGATGAGACTAAATCTACTCTCAGTTAGTTAGTTGCTGCGACATCCTCTATAGTTGGATGTCACCTTTAGTTCACATTAGTGTACCATCACTGGTAGGGCGACTTAGTCTATTGTTGCAGTGGATCTTGAGGATCATGGTCTTCTCCGACTTACTGATTCTGGTGAGTCTTGGGACTTAGCTTTGGCTGCTCAACAGTCTTCTGTTAGCACACTTTGGCATCACCGGTATGGGCAATTAAATGTGCATTATCTCTCTCAACTTGCTCGGGAAGAGCTTGTTCTAAGTTTGCTAGAGATTTAGATTACAGACATTCTCACCAAGCCTCTTGGTCCTGATAAGTTTGTCAAATTTTGAGGACAACTTGGTGTTGTGGATAGATTAACCATTAAGGGAGGGTATTACAATAATAGATAAGCTTCTATTATTAGTTAATGGTTATCTGTTTGTAATCTATTGTAAATATTAAAATGTTTCTAATATTTAGTTAGTTGTAGTTATCTGTTAGCTTTCTTTAGCCTTCTTTTAGCTAGAATAGAATATTTCTATTCTTGATGATCGTTTCCTAAGGAAACATCAATTTATTCTTTTGTATACATTGACCTTTTGGTCTTTGTTAATAACAAGCAAGTATTTTACCAATTATTTCGTAATAACAACCTTCTCCTTCAAATAATGATACTTAATAGGAATGTACTTGGTACGAGAGTGCATGACGGGGTTCTTAGAAATATCAATAGCGCTGGTATTATTGCAGTATATGCAAATAGGATCATTAAATTGAATCTTGTAATCAACCAAAGTGTTCTTCATCCAAATTACCTGAGTGCAACATGAAACAATAACAATGTATTTAGCTTCAGCAACTTCAGCTGTAGATAAGGACGTGCAAGACTAATTCTTGCTCAGCCAAGAAACCAAATAACCACCTAGGAAGAAGGCACAACTACATGTGCTCTTCTTGTCATTCACCGAGCCACCCCAATCTGCATCTATAAGGCTGTTAGAGGCAAATCAGAACTTTTTGGAAACCAAAGACCATATTCAACAGTCCCTTTCAAGTATTTAGAAATCCTCTTAACAGCTGAAACATGTAGTCGCTTGGGTGATACTTGAAAGCATGCAACATAACCAACAACTTGTAGAATACCTGATCTAGTAGTTGTAACAAATAACAAGCTTCTTACCATTGACCTGTAAAAGGTTTGATCAACAAAGGGAGCTACATCATCCTTACTTAGCTTGCATCCGATTTCCATAGGAGTGCTGACCGGATTCCTATTCTCTATTTTAAATCTTTTGTGTAACATATTTAGCTTGTGAAGTGAAATACCTTCTACTGATCGACTAATTTGCAACCCAAGGAAGTAAGACAATTCACCCATCATAGACATTTCAAATTCACTTATCATGCAATCAGCAAATTCCTTGTTGATTTTGGATGTCACTACCAAAAATCAGATCATCAACATAAACAACAACTATGAGAATGTTGTTACTTTCCTCCTTGACATACAAGTTGGTGTCCACATATCCTTTCTTAAACCCTTGCTGCTGTAGATAGTTGTCCAGCTAGTCACAGCAAGCTCTAGGAGCTTGGTTAAACCATAAAGTACCTTTTTCAGCTTGCTCACATAATCCAAATTATTATTTAGCACAAAGCCTTTTGGCTGCTCAATATGAACTTCCTCATTTAGATCACCATTTAGAAATGCTGATTTAACATCCATTTGAAGAACTTTAAAACCTTTCAATGAAGCATAGGCTAGAAACATTCTAATAGCTTCTATTCTAGCTACGGGTGCAAAATTCTCCTCAAAATCAACACTTTCAACTTGTGAGTACCCTTTACAAACCAAGCGTGTCTTACTCCTTATGACTTTACTTTCTTTGTTCAACTTATTGTGAAACACCCATTTTGTCCCAACCACGTTCTTGTCCTTGGGTCTTGGCACAAGCTCACAAGTATTGCTTTTGTTGATTTGCTCTAACTCTTCCTTCATGGCTACAATCCAATTCTCATCCTTGGTTGCCTCTTCATAACATTTAGGTTCATACAAAGACATCAATGAAAAATCATCATCCTCATAGTAATTAACATCCTTTATAGTAGTCCTTGTTCTCTTTTCAGCTATTACTTGATCTAAGAGATGATTCTTTTGAACAAACTTAGGAATTTTGAATAAAGAGGAATCACCAATTTCACTTTGAGTATCATGCTTGGAATGCTCATGCGAGGTTCCAGCGTCATCATGTGAAGAGATTTCACTCTCACTATGTGATTGTGTCTTTTCTTTGGCATTTTCAACACCATTGCTGGTTGTTCCAGCTTGTGTGGGTGGAGATGAAGTAGGTACAAAAGTGCTGGTCTGAACTTTTCTTTAGTAATATTGTCCACAATTTCACTAGAATTGTTAGTAACCTCATGAATATTAACATTAGTGCTTTCAACTATTTTATGTAATCTATTGTTGTAACATTTAGAGGCTTTACAATTTGAGGAGTATCCAAGAAAAATCCCTTCATCAGCTCTAGAATCAAACTTGCCCAAGCTATCTTCATCTCTTCTAATATAACATGGGCTGCCAATTTTAAAAAAAATACTTGACTGTAGCTGGTTTACCTTTACAAAGTTTGTATGGTGTCTTGTTGACCTTGGACCTCAACAAAGACCTATTTTGAATATACACAGCTGTATGGACATCTCTCCAAAATGTATCACTCACTTTCCTTTCAATCATCAAATAACGTGCCATCTCTCAGACTGTTCTATTTTTCCTTTTCACAATGCCATTTTGTTGTGATGTTCTTGGAGCTGAAACCTGTGTTCTAATACCATGTAGTTCACAAAAGCTCATAAATTCATTAGAAGTGAATTCTCCACCATTATAAGAACACAAGCATTTGATCTTCAAATCTATTTTATTCTCAACTAAAGCTTTATAATACTGTGAATTTATCCAAGGCTTCTGATTTTTCTTTTAGAAAAGCAACCTATGTTATGCAAGTATGATCATCAATAAATAGCATAAAATATTTCTCAACTTGAAGGCTTGCTGTCTTTGTCCACAAAGGTCCGTGTGAACTAGCTCGAGTGGTTTGCTGTGGTAAATTCTTTTGGTTTGAAGGAAGCTCTTGTTTCCTTCCCTTCTTCACAATTCTTGCAAACAATATCAGTTGGCTTCTCTACCTTTGGCATGTCTCTAACCACTTCCTTCTTGCTGATCTTGACCAAATTGTCAAAATTAATGTGCCCAAGATGCTTGTGCCAAAGCCAAGCATCATCCATACAGCTTAAACAACAAGTTTCAACATTATAGTCCTCAAGAATGTAAAGATTGTTAGCTTCCCTAGTTGCATTTGCTATGATGTCTTGTAATGACCCCATCTTTTAGCCTTCACGTTCTCCAAAGTCTAAGTGGGGCATAAGAGGAAATTAAATTAATTTCTTATAAAGTCATTAAATAAATTTAAATTAAAAATTAAAAGTAGACTTTATATTTAATTAATTTAATTAATTATTGTATTACAAGGGAGAAGCCTCTAGAGTGTGTATTAATTATTGGAAAGGTGGAAACCTCTAGTAATTTAATTTTCTAGAAGCACAATTAATTATTGTATTGCAAGGGAGGAGTTTCTAGAGAGTGCATTAATTATTGGAAGGGGGAAGCTTCTAGCAGTTGCAATTAATTAATGTTTTAGTTCCTTCTAGAAGGGTGAAGGAAAATGATAAATAGGGGTGAGAGTCTCATTTTTGAGCATGAGATTTTTGTGAATGACATTTGATAAGAGCTTGGATGTGTGAATCACATATCTTTCTTGGCAATAGAGGAGGTTCATCCTCTCTTGTAACATTCTTGACGTCATTCCCTTGGGGTTTGGCCTTTGGAATACATTGCTTTGTACTTGATTTCATCATTTTGAGAATTAATAGAATTTCAGCATTGGTTCCATCTTCAGTTTGCATAAAAAATCTATTTTGGCAGTTGGTTCAGTTTTTGGGCATTCTAGGGTGCCTATTGCAGTGGTATCAGAGCCCATTATAGTGTTATCAGAGCTATAAGTCCTTGCATCCTGTGGAGGTCTTGTAGGGAATTTGGTATCAGAGCTGTCCTGGGTTATTATAGTGGTATCAGAGCATGCTTGCAAAGTGCTTCACAAAGTTATAATTGGTGGGTGCCCATTACAGTGGTATCAGAGCCCATTACAGTTGTATCAGAGCTCATTACATGTCTTTCCCTTTCTTTATAATGCAAGAGTTTGAATTAAAACGAAGATCATACCCTTGATCACATAGCTGACTCACGCTGAATAAATTATGTTTCAGCCCTTTAACATAGGTTACATTTTCAATAATATTTTGACCATTATTCAATAAAAGATTACTTATACCAACAATTTTAGCAGAATAACTACCAACAAATCTTACTTTCACTCTTCATTTGTTTTATGGAATGAAACTATTAGGATAATAGATAAGCATCTATTATTAGTTATGGTAATCTATTTGTTCTATTGTAAAGCTTATGTTTTTAACATTTAGCTGTAGATAACTATTAGTTTTCTCTTAGCTAGAATAAAAAGTTCCTATTCTTTACAATTGTTTCCTAAGGAAACATCATTCCATTCTTTTGTATATGTAGACCTCTCAATCTTTGTTAATAACAAGCAAGTATTTTACCAATTACTTCATAATATGGTATCAGAGCCAATACTTCATTTTTTTTAGAAAAAAATATAATTTCTTTTTGAAATTATTTGCTAAAGATTTTTCGAAATTATTTTTGAGATTTTCTCTAAAGCCCGTCTTGGGTTTCTGTTTTTTCGAGAAATTCCTCTATTCTCACCTGGTTCTTGGGTAGGGTTTGAGGATCTGAAAATTGTGTTCATCCGAAAAGGTCTTTTTTTTTATCAGTGGTCGTTTTTCTTCTGTTTGCAACTGGTAATAATTGTGCCCTCTTTGCACAAATCGGGACTTAATCTATAAACATCGCTCTCTCTGCACATCAAGTCTTCTTCAATCGATCTCTTTGCAAATCGTGGCTGCAGTACAATGGGTTTTGCTTGCGATTTGCTCTACAAATTGTGTCTAGAAACATCGCGATTTTCTGCCTGCAACTCACAATTTTCTGCCAGCAAATTTGTGACTACACAGGCTTCCTTGTATGCTCACGCTGCAGTTGCTAGGACTCATTATTTTCTACAAAATTGCAGCATCCACGGGCTATTTTCTAAGGTTGTGCATCCATTTTTCAGTTGTGGGTTTTTTGGGTAAAGAAATCCTTCTCATTGTATCACATCTTCATTCTCTTTGCCGCCTTAGCTAAATGCCCCTCTGTGAAAAAAACAGAGATTTTGTTTTACCAAAAAACTCCATTTTTCTGCAAACTTTGATTTCCATGGCTGTCGACTAGGGTTTTACTCGAAAAAACTACTTTTTGACCTCAATTATCTTTTCTAATATGAGATTCTTGATGGGTTTTTCGAGAGCTCAATTGGGTTGTCATTAGATTTTTTTGGGTGCCTTGATTTTTGTGCCTCAATTTTTGAGAGCTGCTCTAAAAGTCAACAACATATTCTTTCTGAGTTTTCCAAGCTCTCTTCTGGGTACCTCTTCAAAAGTTTTGGGTCTTCCAGTTTTTTGCCTCGAAAGATGTGCCTTCATAGATTTTCACGCTTTTTCGTTGGAAAACGTGCTATGGCATCATTGACCTATATTTTGCTCGAGAGCAATTCAAAATTCAACAGTTGGAATTATGGCACTTGAAAGTAGCGGACCAGGGCAATTTTTGAATATCGGAATATCGATCAAATTGCTCTGGGTGGTACACAGTGTCCGATTGCCCCTTAGATCAAGATAAATGGGATCTGAATAATCAGGAGGCAGTGATGCTTCTCAAATTATCCACGTAGCTGATGATCAACTCTCTCAGATTCCATCTGGCAAAACTACTGCCGAGATATGGGTACATTTCAAAGGTCTTCATGAGACTTCTGACAAAAACAGAGCTTTCTTCTTGAAGAGGACTCTGTTTTCTATTATCATGGATGAGCCAACCTCTCTCTAGGATCATTTGAATAGGATTTAGGAAATCCGTGATTAGTTGCTTGCCACTGGTTGCAAGATGGAGGAAGAGGACATTGTGGTTATCACTCTCCGGAGTTTACCAAAGTCCTACTAGCATTTTATTGAGACTCAACATCACGTCTTTTGGTGTTGATCTAAAGTTCATTGATCTCTGCACGCTTTTGTTTCAACAAGATCTGTGGAAACAACAATTCAATAGTAGTTCGAGCTCCACCTCCACAGAGCAAGCCTTTACTGCCAAATCCTTTTAGAAGGATAAAGGCGAGTCTCAACAGTCTTCTCAGTAGAAGTCCTTTGCTCCAACTTTAGAAGGCTCCTGTAAGAACATTCAATGCAACTATTGTCACAAGTTTGGTCATATGAAGGTTGAATGTCGGAAGCACTTAGCTACCCAATCTAAGCAATCAGGTTCATAGCCCAAAGAAAACATTGTAGAGCACATTGAACAGATGAAATCTGCCTTTTACGCCTTCATAGCTAAAAACCAACAGATCATGTAAAGTCGTCTGCATGGTACATTGATTCAAGTGCCTCTTGTCATCTCACCCACCATAAAGACTCACTGACTACTAGCCTTACTTTGATTTCGTTATTTTTGGTGTCAAAGAAGAGTACATCGTTGTCGGTTAAGGCAACATTTAGATTAGTTTGTTGGGAGGAATCTCATTTTTCTCGATGTGCACTATGTTCCAAGGATGGAACTAAATCTACTCTCAGTTAGTCATTTATTGCGATATTCTCCACACTTGGATGTCACCTTCAGTCCACATTAGTGTACCATCACTGATAGGGCGACTCAGTCTATTGTTGCAATAGGTCTTGAGGATCATGGTCTTTTTTGACTTATTAACTCTGGTGATTCTCGAGACATAGCTATGATTGCTTGGCGGTCTTCTGTTAGCACACTTTGGCATTGGTGTTATGGGCACTTAAATGTGCATTATCTCTCTCAGCTTGCTTGGGAAGAGCTTGTCCTCAGTTTGCCAAAGATTCAGACTCAACAACTTGGAGTTTGTGATGCATGCTAGGCTGGGAAGCAACATTGAACACCTTCTACTAATGGCGATTCATGGAGAGTTTCTCAGGTACTTCAGCTTGTTCATGCCGATATCTGCGGTCCTATTGCCACTCCTCCTGTTCTTGGGTCCAGATATTTTCTGTTGTTTGTCGATCATTTTAGTAATAAAATGTGGGTGTGTTTTCTTAAAAAGAAATGAGATGCATTTCCAATATTTAAGAAGTTTAAACGTTCAATTGAAAAGAGTCTGGGAAATTTATTATTACTCTTAGATTAGACAATGGGGGAATTTTAGTTCTAATGCATTATCTAGCTTCTTGGATACTCACGGCGTCAAACATCAGTTAACTACACCCCACACACCACAATAGATTAGTGTATTTGAACGTCGGAACAGAACAATCATCGAGATGGTTCGATCTACGCTCGAACTTTTAGACATGTTCTGAAGAAGTTCTGGGCAGAAGCAATTAACATTGTAGTTTATCTTTTGAACCAGCCACCCACAATGATGGTCAAAGGTAAGACTCTGGAAGAGGCCTGGTTAGGTCACAAGCTTAGAATCAGTCACTTGAAGGTTTTTGGCTCCCTTGCTTTTGTTTGGATCCCTGATGTGTCATGCACCAAGTTGGATGCCAAGAGTCAGGAAATTATGCTTGTTGGTACAATAGTTTTCACAAAGCCTACCGCTTGATTGACACTAAGACATCTTGTCTCATGTACAGTCTTGATGTAGTCTTTGATGAGCAACGAGGACCATTAATGCTTGTTTTTCCTGTTCCTAATCCAACAAACCAGCCTCTGAAGGCTCATGATTTGGGAGTTAGCCTTCCATTAGATCCACTTGATGGGAGGGCTCCAGTAGCCCTTGTAACTCCAGCTACACCAGTGATCCCTATATAGACACCTTCAACTTCTCCTCCAGGATCACCCGGATTTTTAGATGCTTCACTTGAGTTTGATCTCAATTCTTCGGATGAGGAACCTAATCACTAAACATCTCTTGATACTAATGTTGGTCATTCTCCTCTCCAGCCTAAGTGGTGAGCTAAGACACTTGCTAATCTTCATGATGATGAGCTCACTGATGGGAGAACTGCTTGGAGACAGAAAAAACTTACAGATTCTCTTAACTTTGCTCTCATGGCCAACATTCATAGTGCGTTTGAACCTCAAACATATTCTGAGGCTAAAGGAATTCAAGAGTGGGAACAAACCATGACATCTGAACACCAGAGCCTGCTAAAGAATAACACCTGGGTTCTTTCTGATCTTCCACTAGGGAAGAAACCCATTGGCTGCAAATGGGTTTACAAAATCAAATACAAATCTGATGCTGCTTTGTATAAGTATGTAGGCGCACTTTTAGTACCCCTATTTCAAAATTTCAATATTTGGTTGTCCTGGTCGGTTTTCCCATAAGTTGCCTGAACTCTCTTTAAACATGGTGTTGTAAAAGATGAAGATCATAATCTTGAGATGCAGATGTAAAAGTTTTATGCCTCAGATTCAGAAGTTCAAATATCAGAGTTCAGATCAAGATCTATATCTACAGATTCAAAATTCAGTTCAAGTGTTTGGTGATATCATTGTCAGAGTGTAAATGTGGAGGCGAAGGCCATTGTGATGATCATAATGGTTCTGAAACAAGTTGTCAGCATTAAGGTTATTATGAATGAGGTATTTTAGATTGAACAGGTTTGTGAAATATACAACATCATAAAGATAACATACTTCATTGCATAAGAAAATGCTTATTGATAATAGGGACGGCTCTAGCCCATGACTCCACTTATCTCAAAAATTGTCCATGCGGGTTTAGTAGATGCTATTAAGTTGATTGTGGTTGATAATGTTTGGACACAAATACAGATATAATGCAAAAGCACGTGACCCATCTGACAAATGTTCAACACCCGATCAGGCAATCATTTGTATGAATATGCTAAGTCTAATCATGGTGCAGGTGATTCAGAAATTATCATGATGATCATGGTAGAAAATGTCTTAAAGTAGCTTGATGGAATGCTAGTATGCATATAGTCGGCTTGGTGAAGAAACCTTACTTTTCTCTCAAATAGAGAAAACCCGATGATCATTGGATTCAATTATGGATTCGCAGAAGATGTTTCCATTTGCTTAATAATATGTACTCCACGAAGGTCGGTTTTTGTGAGACTCCAAGTATTGGAGGCAATCGACACACTGTCTACAGTGAGAAATGAAAGAACCCAATGTTCTTCCTGACAAACTTGGCCAAATTTCTTTAAATTCAGTCTGTAAAAGCATCAATAATGCATAAGAATCGCTTGACAGAATGCACACGGTCAGTCAATTTTCAAATCAAGTGCCTTTACATATTGGGAGCCGCGGTTTGAAAAGATTTTCATAAGATCTTTGCGGGTCCCCGTGCAATGGTATTAAGTTTGAAGAATATATATTTGAAAAAGGATTCTTGACAGCGAAGTCACAATGCACAAAGTAACCATTATATGCAATGGGAATCATCTAACCAAAGTAACAGAGAAGAATATTGGCGACATTCTGACACCCTACTCTTCACGGGGTATTCAAGCCACGACATTCAAGGTGGAAGGCAAGACTCTTGCATGCGATGGCACTAAAAAAACTGACTCCTCTTCACTAAAAGCTGGGATTGCGAACAACATCACAATCTGAGGCAAGGATAGCAAATGGAAACGGTGAACAGACCTTGAGTCGGGATATTTATCTGCAAAGACATCAGTTTGGCTTCTTTCGAATGATATCCTGCTATTTTATTATAGTCGAATTTATTTTAGTACCATGGTGACTGTTTTTACTGTGTATGTTTCTCTATATGATCATCTATATCTGGTATTAGACGGGCTCAACATTGCTATAGGCAAAAATAAAGAAGCCAAATACAGAGCATATGCATCCATCTGTCGTGGCACTCTGACATTACCATAATAATTGTTTATTATAACATCTAAAAACACCCACGGGTATGAGATAAAGCCACATGGTGATTGGTTGGAGAATGAAAGTATGAGCTTCATCGAATTGAAAGCATGGAATGGTGCAAATCAAAGAAAGCAGAGTGCGGGAAAATAATAAAGGCCTACTTTTCTGGATACCATATAGAAAGTGGTTATAAACTTTAAAGAAATACTTCTATTTGGGAATCAACCAAAGGATATAAACGCATGATATCTTGTTATCTAAAAGATGATGCTTGCCGAATGGTAAAATATTAAAAAGAAAAAGGCAGAATTCACGAAGTTTTTTTAAAAAAAAGATTCAGTTAGAGAAACTGAAAAGCTATGGGAACTTTCTATCATGATAGCTAAGAAACATCCTGTTGCAATGCGCTTAATTCCTGATCATTTCCCAAAGGACGGGACATTATTTTCTAGATCTGAAGTGACACCAAGAGATCATAATATAGAATCTGGTTCAGAGACTTTTCAGAGGCATAGAGGCATTGAAAGTCTATATTTTGTAATAAATGGTAGCTTGATATTCATATCCTGATTCAAAGTTTTAAACAGTAAAAGGACTGTTCGGTTTCCTTTATGAGGAAGTGAAAAGACAGGATCGACTTGATCCATATTCCATGCATTTTCACAATATATTGTCTCTTGATTTTTGGTATTCAGAGAAGATGGAAGATCGTGAGTTCCTGTGAACTCTATGGATTGTAAGGAAATTCTATAAATGCTCTAGGAAACTCAGTATTGGGGGTCGGCAAAAATTGTTGGCATGAGGAGAGGTTGCAGAGATAATCATACTTGGTGTCAATTCTTTATTGTTCGTGTTCTTCTTTTGCTGCGTACAGACGGAGAGCTGGAGTAGGGAAGGGGGGCATTTTAGTTTAGATATTTCATTCCATTGCAAGTAGAGAGTCGGAAAACTTGTAAGGGTAGCATAAGTGATTCTATTTACTTTGCTGGGTTTTCATGTTTGTTGTACCAATAGTTTTGATTTGCATGCGAATAGACAAAATAGTTGTATGTGAAGCTGTAGTTGCTTTCTAGATTCCATTTCATGTTGGTAATTACAGTGAAAGTAATTCCATTTACCTTTCATGTATGATTCTTCTCCTATTCACTCTGTTATTTAGATGCATATGAATAGAAAGGACAATTATATATGGAGTTGTGATTCCTGCTTGAATTCCATTTCACGTTAGTAGTTGCAGTATAAGCAATTCTATTTGCTGTCTATATATGATTCTGCTTCCATTCTCATTAGTAGGATATGCATTCTTAGATTAGATAGGTTTAGGTTAGAAGATAGACTTTATGATAATCTGTGATCAACATTCCATTGGGGGTTATATGTTATCCACTTTATCCTTGCCTGAATTGTTTGTGTCTACAAGCAATTTGGTTAAAACCATAAGAGATAATCTGATGATCAGTAAGAAAAACATATTCATTGAAGATTAAACACACTCAGTGAGCTGTACCTGTCAATTCAGAGGGAAACTAGTTATTCTCAGAAACAGTTTCCCAACTGTTGCGTAAAGTTGTTCTTCATTACAAATTGGGCAAATTAAAAGGAGAATCAGAAGAAGAACAATCTATTTACCAACAAAGTACAAAGCTCGTTTACTTGCGAAGGGCTTTTCTCAGCGTCAGGGCATTAATTATTAGGAGACCTTTGCTCCAACTGCAAAGATGAGCACAATTAGATTAGTCCTAGCCATGGCAACACAATTTGGCTGGAAGGTCCATCAAATGGACATTAAGAGTGCTTTCCTAAATGAAGATCTCCACGAAGAGGTCTACATGATGCAACCTCCTTGTTTCAAGGTTGCTGGTAAAGACAATCAAGTTCTCATATTGGTGAAAACTCTCTATGGCTTGAAGCAGGCCCCTAGGGCATAGTACATAAAAATTGATAAGTACTTTAGTGATCAAGGCTTCCAGAGGAGTTCTTCATGCTTAAATTTGCACATCAAGACTACTGATAGTGACATCATCTTTCTGATTATTTATGTGGATGATTTGATCATCACTGGCAGTTCAACATCCTTAATTCAAGGAATCAAGTAGAATTTATGCTAGTCTTTTGATATGACGGATCTTGGGCTCATGCATTATTGCCTAGGTGTTGAGGTTTAACAACAGTCTTCTGGTTTTTCAACAAGATTCTGATTTTTCTTCTTGAGCTTTTTAATTTCAGCCAAGGCTGCAACTAGTTGAAGTTCTAAGTCAACTTCATCATCATCCATAACCGCGTCATCAAAAACGTCTTGGTCTTCAAGCCGAGCGTCCTCCATAGCTATATGTGCCATATGCTCTTGAAGATCTTTTCCATATGTATTATGTAATTGCTCCCAAATCTCTTTGCTGTATTGAGGTGGAGAAATTTGTCACATAGAGAATCTGCAAGACAACTTATGATAGCACTCATTGCCTTTGCATTTGCTGTCACCATTTTTTCAGAATTTGAAAGATTAAAGGGTGGAACATATTCAGCTGAAACACATTCCCAAACCTCAAGTCCAAGAGCCTTGATGTAAGTCATCATTCTAAAGCTCTAAATGGTGAAATTCAAGCCATCAAATCTTTTTGAGGATCATCCTCACTGCTAGAAGTATTATCATTGCCATCTTTAGAGTATATTACTCTTTTTGATTTATCACCTTTCCAATGACGTTTGGAAAATCTTATTATTCTCCTAGCCTTTGTGTTCCTTTCATTTGGGCATCGTCTCTGACAATGGGACATTTAGACGAAAAGTGGCCTTGCTTCCCACAATTGAAACACTTCAAAGAGATCTTGCCTTTGTTCTTGGTAAGAGCATTTCTCAACTTCCTCACAAGGTCTGAAATTTCTTCATTTGAACCTTCATCCGAACTTTCAATTTGTTTTTTCTCCTTGGCCTTACTAGTGTTAGAAGCTTTGAATGCCATCTCACTTTTGGAAATCCCTTCAACAATAGTTCTCATCTCAAAGGCAGTTAGAATGCCATGCAATTTATCAATAGTAAGAGTATCCAAATCAGACATTCCTTCAACAACAAATACATTAGCATTAAATTTCATGGTAATAGAGTGAAGAATCTTTTGAACCACAATTTGCTCCTCAATGATTTCTCCCAAGCCTTTCAATGCATTGACAACCTCATCAACTTGAAGAAAATAGGCTGCAATGTTCTCATCTTCTTTCATGCGAAGACTCTCAAAGACAACTCTATGTGTTTGTGTAACATCCCATTCTCTCGGGTCTTAATTAACAATTAACATAATCAAAGAAATACAACTATTACTTCAATTTCATAGGAAGACAGTTATATCAGTCATTTTCATGTGGAAGAGATTTACTGTTAAAATCAGTTAGACAAAATTTTCTTAATTAGATCTTAAAACACCATCAGGGAATTTTACTATAGAAATTTAAATCCACATACCAGGGAATTTGAATCGATAAACCATTGTAAGAAGGCTTCTGCAATCACCCAGATTAGTCCACAAATATCTCTATAACAAAATCATATAACGACTACCATCCAATACTGCTATATCAAAATCAAATGACGATTACAATTAAAAACCACTATATAAAATTAGGGCATCACAAACCACTGTATCAATTAGGAGATCGATTACCATTGGATCATTTAGGACTTCTGATACCACTGTATCAATTAGGGCTTCCGATACCACAGATTCAATTATTGCTTCTGATACCACTGATTCAATTAGGGCTTTTGATACCACTGTATCATTTAGGGTTCCAGTTACCACTGAATCAAATAGGGTTTCAGATACCACTGTATCATTCCTTTCCTTCTGATTACTTAACTGTGGTAATAACTCAAGATTAGAAAATATGCTCATATTTATTATTCGTATAAATGAAAGACAATCCATAAATCTATCTCTTGCATCTGAGTGTAAATTAACTGTAATGATGAAATAACTTGATTACTCTTACCTTCTTGCATATACATCATAAAAGTAAAAATACCTGTTACCAACAAACAATTGAATGTATAGCTTATCTTGTCTTGTTGTATATCCGATATCTTGGGGAGAGGTGAAACATTGTTAGGGACTTAACCACCCAACCTTGGACCAAATCTTATCCCCACACGATCTTTAATGAGAAAGGCTCTTCCTACCCGTAATAGACGGGTCATCTTGCCATCTACTGGGCATCCTAGTATTTCTCACACCATATGATTTGGCAGTGGGAGATTACAAAAACAGGATTATGCATGAGCTATTATTTATTCATTATTCTAAATTTAATATATCATATCTGACTTTTATTTTCTAAGCCATTGCAGACCCCTTCTCACCTCTTCACCATTCCATGACACTTGTGCTGGTGAATTCCTAGGTGTTGGAAGTCTTAGAGCAACCGGCTCTTTCTTTTGGTCCATAAGTTGGTAAAAGAATATTATAAGTTTCTAGCTTATCTCAAACTGTGACTCAAATATTATGTTCTTAAAAACTAGCAGAAATATCATTGATTCTTATCATGATTTTATTGCAACTTCAGCAACTCTTCCCCAAGAGGTTTTATCCGATGATTGTAACTACAGTTTAGCTGTTATGTAATTCAAAAAACAAAAGGAAAATGATAAAGAGTATACAGCTATGCTTAGAACATGAATGATTATGTACTTCCAACTTTTTCACAATCTGTGATTTGAAAAATTAAATTCTTTAAAACATGCAGAAATAATACCATCCCGATCTTGATGACAAGTAGTAATAATAACTCCTGATGATATGGATTCTTTACTATGCTTAATGGTAAGCAACTCTCTAGAGTTATTTAGTTATAAAGGAAGATAATCTTCAGCTGTAACTATGGAAATCGTTTTGCAATAACAAAGGAATATAACAATAACTGGGACTGGCTACCACATAACCTGATATAAATCCAGAACTCTCTGGAGTCTTGCGAAGTGATTTGTATCAACTCTCCTTCGGTTTGCTTGCAGGCGAATCCACAGTGTGAAAATACTACATAAATCTTCAACAAGAATAGGACATGTAGGAGAGGCTGGGTTAGGACAGCGCTGCTATGAATGAAAGGATTCTGAATGGACTTACAGAACTTCAGTAATGCATTGATGGTGAAGGGTGCCGCATAAAGTAGAGAAGAATACGAAATTAAGAAAGAATGAGAGTTCTCATCTCTTTTTTTCTTCCCCAACTCCAGTAACACAAAGAAGGTCGGATACCATTCGGAGATGATAATAGTACTGAAAAAGATAACGTAGTAAGGAAATAATGGGAGGTGAATGAAATATATATAAATCTGTCTCTTCTCAGGGCTTTCACATAAAATCCTGACTTCTTGGCTCCCTCCATTTTCAAAGATAATAAGCCATTATAAATAATCACAACTTTTAACCATCTTCTCAATTCAATGAATTCGTGATTAACGATCAACTAGCATGTTATCTTTACTCGAAATTATAACGACTAACGATCTTACAATTTCACAGGATTACAGCCAATTTAACTGTCATCTGACTTCATGTGAACCTCAACGGCTATATTTCAAATTAGGTAAAAAATTGGGATGTAACAGTTTGAATCTTGGCATTCTTGACTTTGACATCCCCATGATAAGCATTAAACAAGTTGTCCCATACTTATTTGGTTGAGGTACAATGCATAACTTTGACAAATTCAGATTTAGTCAGCCCACGTAATAAGGCATTCATAGCCTTAGCATTGTTCTCAAACTCTTTTTTATCATCAGGATCAGTGGGTGGTTGAGCTGGAATGGTGTAGCCATTAACCATACTAAGATAAACATCACAACCTAATGACATAATGTATGTCTTCATGTGCACAACCCAAAAGGTATAGTTAGTTCCATCAAATAGGGGTGCATGGTTTGTGGCAAGACCTTCTAAAGCACTCATGGTGACACATGACAAACTTACTCTTAAGATATACTGAGAAGAGGAGGGGGTTAATCAATGTTTTATAACTTTTCAATCAGTGAGAAAACCAAGTATGGGCATAGAAGATTGGAACACAAGGAATTATCTCGTGGAAACCCTTTTGGGTAAAATCCACGGTAAACTAATCACAAACGAACTGGGTTACAACCTCATTAAAAACTTCAAAGCTTCAACTCCTGTCAGACATTAGAAAAACCCAGGCTACAACCTGATGCTAGAGAGGCTACAACCTCTTTCAACCAACCTCATTTTACAACAAACTTAAAATTTGACATGATTTAGCTTAATGTCTTTTCTAGTATCAATAAAGACTAATATAACAGTGACAGTGCTATATTTCTTTAGAGAACATGAGAACTGATGTTAACAGACATTTAACAACACCTTCAATTCCACTCCCAACAGCTTCTAGTTAATCCCTGTCAGCAGATTCTCAGTGCTTTTCTATATTAAGTACCACAGGCTTGATAATGCAAGTCACAAACTACCAGCTTCTGCTGTTCTTTTGCATTAGAATCTGTGTTGCAATCTCTGCTCAGAGTACCTGAACTCTACCCCACGTATATATCCCTTTTGAGATGGATTATCAAGTTAACCATATGTTTGACTAGCACAGATAGACCTCGTGCTTCACATATTCAATTTCTTCATACTAACCGCTAAAAATGGTGACTAAAATTTTTGCTTAATCTCAGGGTTAGTGGATATTCTTGTATTTTTCTAGTTGTACCCAGAATCTGTCCAAAATACCAACCTCCTTCAAGAAAACACACGTAGACACCTCAAAAACATGTATTTGCCAGCACACCCCATTTTTTTTAATTCCTATTTTTGATACACACTGTTATCTATATTCTTCTTCTGCACTTTAGCTATCAACATATCTGTTATTAGTTTTTATATATTCACCCTCAGAACTCTCCTTTTTGTAAATCACCCACTCTCCATTAAGAGCACCATTTTTTTGCATCAAAGCTCCCTTACTTTCATCAAAACACCAACGTTATCCCAGAAAATCATACCCTTCACATATGACAGATGCCCATTACACTTATTTTCCCTTCTGCAGTTCTTTCGATTACTACCTTTGTCGCGCTCATGTCCCCATTGCATGTTTGACTGTATCATCCACACGACATGCTTCAAGTCATTTCCTTTTTTGACTCTCATAAATTCCATCATTAGACTGCTGATACTTGTCTCTTTTTGTGTCAACAGTCATGGCCCACAAATTGTCTTTCTGAAGTGATACCTTAACCATCATGACCTTGAGAAAAGAGATGCGGTTAACCCTTTGCAGTTTAACTCTCCCTAGAACAAATACCTTTTGTCAATCTGAGTTACACCCACCTCTGTCAGAACGGCATCCATTTGAAAAATAAAATGCTTGAATATATGTTCACAATGACACCTATAGCATAACGATAGTCAAGAGCTGGATACTATATGTTCACTTCTGTGTATCCTGCCACATGTTATTATGCCTCTAAAACTGAACACGTAGATATTCTTCAAACTAATAAGCAAAAGAAATTGATATTGACATAAAATCTCAGTTAGATATATGAACACACCTAGATTTGAAAAGTCAACAATTGACATGGCAAAGAGAATGACAAGTAGGCACCTAAGCAGCTTAACCAAACAACCTGCTCAACCGAGTAGCTGAAGCAACTAAAACTGGTTAAGCTAGTGAAGCAGCTCAAACAGGTCAAGCAAGTCAAGCACCTCAAGCAGCTGAAAACACTTAAATTGAATTCTTTAACGTCTACACAAACATGATCACCAATATTTCAACATCAATGACGAAAACATCCTACAGTGGTCAATTTAAAAAATGAACTAACCTTCAATGGCAGGTTAGAGGGGAGAAAAGTGCAATTGTAACCTTTGTGTTTGTCAAATGAGTTGCAAACTTGTAAAGACCCTTTTTTGGGATGATCAAAGGCATTGTGAAATGCGTTTTTCTTTTTAAATGCCTTTTGTTTAATGTTTAAAATGGTTTTTCCTCATGGCTTGCGGCTGTGCTTGGGTTCCTGGGTATGTTTAGGGTTCTGCCTGGGAGCCTCCAGTCACAAGTGTCTCTTTGAAAGAAAGACCGACATGGGACTTGGGCAGTACCTTCGGTGAAAACCTAAGGGATCTAGACCCATATTTGTATGGAACCCACACATGTGCAACCACCATATCCAAAAGACCCATTAACACAACTTTAATGACACAATAAACTAATCAAACAGAAATTGCTTTGTTCACATACACTAGTATACATTGGTCACACAAGTACAAAATGGACCTTACTAAAGGAAACAACATTTTTAAATATATAAACATTGTCGAGTGGTTTTGGTCCTCAAAACTGATCCTTTGTGATATCCATGACATCAAAACAAAAATCACAATATGAAGTGATGAACTATGGTAGAAGTGCACTTGCATCCTCAGCCCAAAATCACTAGCTCTTTGTGGATTCATTTGCTTGAATCTTAGACAAGTTTACAAAAGTTGCTAGAGCCTAGAAGCATTAGTTAGGATAGGGTTTAACTTAGCTATAGTCATAGTGTTCGCTGAATTTTCGGCTTCAGATTTGAAATTCAGCGAACCCATAAAAATTGAAAAACAATTGTCCAAGTTCGTCATAAAATTCATTTGAAGCCATTTTTGGATTTCTGGACAAGACAAGCTTCTAAACAATGGCCTTTGTCTGCTTATCTAGAGCTGGGTTAGGGCAAAAACTCATTGGCAAAAATATTGTGTCCGGCACCGGTGGAGGGTCAAATCTAAAGCCCATATGTGTAGGTCATGTTAGATTGCATTTGTCTGCTCTAGCCTCTTGTCGGTTCCAACCTATTGCCGTTCGTCTGCTTTAGTCTTTTTGTTTGCTCCATTCGTTCCCTATTTACACCTTGTGCATATACTTTGCCATAAAAAACTTCATCAGCCACGGCCATTTGCAGCCGACGACTCGCTTTCATAACATGCTTATTTATTTGTTGAGGTTCGAAACTTTAATAGGATTATAATATTAAAGGTTATTTTAATTATTATGTTTTAATATTTTAAAAGATTATGATACTAAATGTTATTATATATTTATTGTAAAAAAAAGTTTATATTATGTATATATTTTATATTTATTTATTTATCTATTATTAGTAAAATATTAATATTTTGTATGTTTATTTATATTAATTAATTTATCAAAAAAATAAATAAATTTATTATAATACTATTTTAATTTTGTAATATTCACAATTTTTTTTATTAGTAAATATTAGAGAAAAAGATTATTATTATTTTAATTTAATTCTCTTTATTAGCAAAGAAAAGTAAATAATATACAATATTCTATAATTCTCTCCACAAAGATACAAACCCTCCCATAGTCAGGAAATGGGTTTATATAAGGCGAATTTATTGTCAATTTTTTTTTGGCTTACCAAACTTTATCCGAATTTCATAGTTGGCAAACTTGAACTCGAACTCGAATCTTGTGACTTAGACTATAAATCTAAAAAAATTTATTAGGAAATTAATTTGGTAAAAAGTTGTAAAAACAAAAAATGCTGTTCTTGCTTTCAACATGACCCAAATTTTCTTCATTTTTTGTTTTATGCCCCCAGTGGGGTAAATGGGCATTGCCAAATTAAATCCTCTGAGATCAAATGGATCATCATTGCATGTGCCATTTTCCATAAATTTATCATGTCTAACCATCTTCCAAAAGTCCTTTGAACCCTTCAAAAATGCTCAACTTTCATTCTTTAAATATTTTCAATTTAAAGTGTTATTTTTCTTGAGTTTCATAGACTTGTCTATCTGACTTTTGGTACTCACAGCTCCACTGGTTGTGCTAGTCTCAGCAAGTTTGGCTGGTCTGACCAGGCACCTAGTTCATGAGTCCTTGGGCCTTGGTTTGGTCTGCTTGACTTGAGATTTGTGGAGACTGGGCAATGTCCAGTGAGTCTTATACCTATGGTTGTTGCAAACATAGGGACAGAACACTTAGGTCTTAAAAAGTAAATGTCTATGTCAGAGCAGTAAAAATAGAAAAAATTGGAACAGAAACAAAAAAAAAAAGAACTTTATAAGCCATAGATCTGAAAATTAAAATTTGATTTAAATGCTGAACCTGAAATTCTGATCATAACACAATTTCACTTTGACTATAAAAAATGAATTATCTAATGGTTAACCAACTTTGATATGCAAACAAAACAGCAGTAGTAATCAAATTTCAGTTCTAGAAAACACAGAGAATAGCATTTTCAAGAAGGTGTAGATGCCAATTGAGGCAAAACAATCTGCAACCAAGTTGTCCCTGCATTTGGCTGAAATACAACTTATTTTTTAGAACTGTGCTTGAAAAACTATGTTGATTATGTAATATGTAGAAGGAATATAGAAACATCCAAAAACAACCCTGAAACATCCCAAAGGTGATCTGTACTGAATTGGGAAGAAAGAACTCCCAAAAGGGTACTCAAAGCACAAAGTCACATCCTCAAAACAAGTTGGAAATGCCTACTGTTTAAGAAACAATATTTGTTTATCAACATGGTACGATAGAACTCTCGAAGCCATGCGATAATACAAAGAAGCCATGTGATAGTTGTACAATAAAACTCCAGATTGCATACGATGGCCTTTTGTATCACACAACAAAACACTAAGAGCCATGCACCACAAGTCTCCATTGCGTGCAATGAAACAAGGGCTCAGTGTTTCATTGTATGGCTTGCTGCCTTCCTGAGGTACAATTAAACTACCAGATTTCATACAAGGAACTAGGTTAATTAACTGCATAAAGTAAGCCTCTACACCAGGGAGCACCAAATGCATGCATCTTGAGGAATAGGCAGTCGATAGCATCAATACATCAAAGTAAAGCAATAAGCGCATCTAACATACTATCCTCACAAATACATCTCTAATCCATCACAATGGCAATATAACATCAAGTACAACATGTGCATCAAGTAACTATTATGGTAAAATAATGAATGTGTTATTAAACAAACATCATAAATGATTTATATATACAAGCATACACAAGAATGTTTCTATAACAAACAAAGAGAGAGAAATAGAAACATTATGAAGAGACAAAGAGAAAGTTTCCATATTGAACAGAGAGATTATGGAAACATAGAAGAGGAATGACCACTAGAAATAGGAGTAAATCTATGGAAGAGAGAGAAACCAAATCAGAGAGATTTAAGTCTAATACCCTCCCTAAATGGTCAATCCAACTTCAAAACAAAAAAATTGCAGGCGAATCCTCAAAAGGTGTAAAAGACAAACTCAGGCTGATCAGTGAGCTCTGCATGTTCTGCAATATTGTTCCATGGCTGAGACCCTCCTTACTTCCGCTATTCAGAAGCAATACAAGTCCTACATTGTCGGATTACATGACCAAATTTGTGGCAATAGTTGCACCGAATTTGCTTCTTCTTGGAGCTATCGTAAGATTGAGAGGATGACTAAGATGGGCCTTTATCCTTGTGAAAGGATTGGGCTGAAAATTCTTGTTCAGAGGACGATGGAGCACCGCTAGTAAATTGTTGTTTCCAATGGTCTTGCTGCAGAAGTTTGGTGCATAAATCTGGAAATTTAAGGTCAATATTAGTTGTCGTAATGTTGACTGTCTCAATAAAGTGCTCATAGGATGGTGGTAAACTTTTCAGAGTAATGACTGCCATATCCTCTTCCTCCATTTTACGACCAATGGCCTCTAGCTGATCTCTGATGCCCTTAATCTTTAGAAGATGTTCTTGTAAGGAAAACGCTCATTCATAATAGAGAATAGCTGATTCTTCAGAAAGAAAGCTTTTCTTTTGTCTGATGTCTCGTGGAGATCCTTCCATATATTCCAGATTTCTATAGTTGTCTTGCTGAATGACACTTGAGATAGCTAATCATCAGTAACTGAAAGCTTAATGAGCATAATCACTTCATGATTGTGCTCATCAAACTTCTCTTGAGTAGGAGTCTCGGTACCGAGAATAAGCGCCTCAAGGCGATGGTACTCAAAGATCGTCATCATTCTCTGCTTCCAGGTGTTGTAGTTCTTTTTGTTGAATCGTTGACTGCCTTCAAAGAGAAGATTGGGGAGGGATGTCACGACACGTTTTTGATACAAAAAACTTGAATATTTGAAAAGTCATGAACTTTGAGGCAGATTAACGGAGGACTCAGAAAACATGAAAGGATATCCAAAAGAGAGCTAAAAAACTAGAAAGTCTTTGAAATTAGATTTTGAATTTATTGGCTCAAAAAGTGAGGCATGAAAAATGATGCACCTAGAAAAAACAGAGGCTGACCTTATTGACATTTGCAAAAACCCACCAAGAATCTATAAATAGATTTCAAATCCGGAAAAACAATTGAGAGGTTCGAACAAAACCCTAGTTGGCTTGGAAAAAGGGAGCAAAATCTAAGAAACAATGGCAGAAAACTGTGAGAGTGTAAAAGGGAAAAAGTAGAGTAGTAAAGTGGTCAAATTGACCAAGGAGAGGGTCGTTTATGCAGGGCAAACAAAAAATGGCACAAGTTGAGACTCTACAAAAATGCACAGGTTGCAAAAAAAAAGAATTGTGCCCAAACAAAGTTGCAAAAACACATCCAAAAAATAGCTGGAAAATGCATGAAAATGGCCATGATTTTGCAGGGAAAAAATGACAAACAAAAAAGGCTTGTCATTTGCAAGAATAGGGCCACGAAGTTTTGCAAATCCCGTCCAAACCCACAACCAAAAACTAGGTGTGGTTATAGGAAGACGTCTACAAAAAGAACTCAACCAAAGAAACGAAATTGACCAAACAAAAAGATGCCTAGTCTCAGTACAGAAACACTAGATAGCTTTAGAAAAAACAAATTCTTGCAAAGAAAACATTAGAACACATGCAAGCAAAGGATGTTGAAAATCGTGAGTCTAGAATTTCATTAAAAAATTAAAAATTTTCAAAAGCTATTTTGAAAAATAACTCAAGAATTTCAATAATAAAAATGTTATTTTTCAAAAATTTATAGCTTTGATACCATGTTATGGTAAAGTAATGAATGTGTTATTAAACGAAGATCATAAATGATCTATATATACAAGTATACACAAGAATGTTTCTATAATGAACAAAGAGAGAGAAATAGAAACATTTTGTAGAGAGAAAGAGAAAGTTTTCATATTGAACAAAGGGAGAATATAGAAACATAGAAGACGAGTGAACATTAGAAATAGAACTAAATCTACGGAAGAGAGAAAAACAAAAGTAGAGAGATTTAACTCTAATAGTAGCTGCATAATCCATAAATACCATACATCATGAATACTTGAAAGATAACAAGAGCACAAGACGAGAGAGAAGGCCAAGGCAAGGTCCTACAACTAGAAGAAGACAATTCCTATTCTTTGATCCCTAGCAGTGGTATAGGTAGCAACGCCTCCCAACCACATGGAATTATAATAACCCCAACCAATTATAACTTTGTCAAACACCAATTTCTTCTCTAATTCAGTCGTTTGACATTTCGTCAAACACTTTGCAAGCAAGCTCTTATACCACTGTAATTTCCTGTGCAATTCTGATTTTTATTTCCTAATTGCTAACTTGAGAATTTTGTCGAACACTTTGCACACAAGGGATATATATATTGTAGATCTGAAGTCTGACTTCTTTCTAAATGCCACACTTTAATTGGTATGCTTACAAAACTCCACTCAACCAACAACAAATGTTTTTGTATTTTTTTGAAACATAGAGCATTGACTATAAATGAGAAAATATGCATCTACATCAATAAGACATTAGGGCGACAATTCTGATGTAAACTTTGATATAAATCAGATTACAAATTATCTCTAAATTCTTCACATGCCTGAAAATATTTAAATCTAACCTCCATGCATTACATATGAAATAGATAGGAACTTGAAAAACTGCTCAAGGGAATTTGGATTTTTACTGTAGCAAGTTCCTGTATCAGCAATGACATTGTAGCGAATTACTATAGTGACAACATTGTAGCAAGTTATTGGAGCAGCGGTAATGTAGCAGTGTTATTGTAGCAATGTTACTATAGTAGAGTTCTTGTAGCAATATCCAACTTATTCCTTACTCCACAAATCTGGCCCTAGGCCACACATTTGGTACATTGAAAAGATGGATTTGTCTTCTCCAACAACTGCAACCCTTCGGAAGATATTTCACCACCTCAATTGTGCAAATCAATGGGAGTGTTCGTTCCCAACGATCAATGTAGCAACTGTAGAAATCCTTGGCTCCACAAGTTATTCAGAAGTCATTCGATGATCAATAGTGAGGCTGCCCTCCCCATTTATTCTTTTCCTCCAATAGATGGACCTCCTCCTAGAAGATTCTTTTAATTTATTTAATTAAATTTAGTCACTTTTAATTAAATTAATTAAATATAAAGTCACTTTTTAATTTTAATTTTATTTAATGACTTTATAAGAAATTAATTTAATCAATTTCTCCTTATTTCTCTACTTAGCATTTAGAGAATGTAACGACTAAGTATTCCACTGAGATGCTAAAAAGATGGGGACATTACAGGAACCCTTAGGCCTACCCCACCATGCTCATGGAGATATCACCCTGACCATAGTCACATTAAACAAAAGCATACAAGGCTAACACACATGCCAAATAGTGCATTGCGACAACTCAATGATCATGAAGACAATGTAGTACAACAGGTCACCAGCTAGTTATGCTATAGGATAACTATTTAGGGACTCTAGTGGAGTGTAATTTGCTTGGCATTGACAAACCCACATTGTATATGGCATGGCTCAACTCCCTTAGGAGGCCTCATACTTGGTATGACTTAACTCCCTTGGGAGGCCACATACTTGTTGTGGCTGAATTCCAATAGGAGGCCTCACACCATGCCCTCGTACCAACTTCCACAAAAGACTAGAGAAAGTATAGACACTACACCCTTACATTAGCTCTTATGGGACGCTCAGAGATGTACAAGTGTTCTCTTATCTTACCGTTAAGTTTTATTATCCAATTGTTAACTATTTGGTTATCACTTATTAAATCTCTTCACATTACTTGGTCGTCCACTTCCGCACTGGGGTATACGAGAGAAGCCACTCCACACATCTATCCTACATACCCATGCTGACCACCCGACGAGTGTCCGTAAGCAATGCAAGTTCCCAAACTAACCCCCCAAATGAATAATCTTTCAACTAGCCTAAATCTTGGAGTTCGGATCTTGCAAGATCTCACCGTATGGACACGCACGTGCTTGTGGGTGGGAATAACCAACTCCACAAAATAATCAATCAAACCAATGCAAGGGTTGGATATGAGAAATACAACAAATGATACAAGTACAAATAACTCACCTAATTGGGCATTTGTCAAGAGTATAGATTCAACACAAATCTCAATGTCCATAAAGTAAATACAAAAACGAATGGAAACATGGAATACATATCATTTACATTATCCAAACACACGCTACCAAAATCCCAAAAAAATATGGTTGGCACACATAATGAGGCAAAGATTAAAATATTACAATAATAGATAAGTCATCTATTATTAGTTAATGGTTATCTATTGTAAATATCTTAAGCTTTAGTTTGCTTTCGTTTTTTGCTTTCTCTAGAATAGAATGTTTCTATTATTTACGATCATTTCCTAAAGAAACATCGTCTCATTCTTTTGTATATATGACCTTTCGGTCTCTGTTAATATCAAACAAATATTTACCAATTACCTCGTAATATGGTATCAGAGCTAATGTAACAAATGATACAAGTACAAATAACTCACTCAATTGGGTATTTGTGAAAAGTATAGATTCAACACAAATCCCAATGTCCATAAAGTAAATACAAAGAACGAATGGAGACATGGAATACATATCATTTACATTATTTAAACACACGCTACCAAAATCCCAAAAAAAAATGGGTGGCACACATAATGAGGCAAAGATTAAAATATTACAATAATAGAGAAGTCGTCTATTATTAGTTAATGGTTATCTATTGTAAATATCTTAAGCTTTAGTTTGCTTTCGTTTTTTGCTATTTCTAGAATAGAATGTTTTTATTCTTTACGATTGTTTCCTAAGGAAACATCGTCTGATTCTTTTGTATATATTGACCTTTCGGTCTTTGTTAATATCAAGCAAATATTTACCAGTTACCTCGTAATATGGTGTCAGAGCTAATACTTAAATTTTTTTGGAAAAATTTATAATTTCTTCTTGAAATTATTTGTTTAAATTTTTTCAAAAATTTGAGTCAATTTTCTCTAAAACCCACCTAGGGTTTTCTACCTAGAGAAATCTAGAGCTAGGGTTTTGCGACTCCTCTCTGAAAATTGCGATTTCTTTTTTGTCTGGTTCTGCAAATCACGGGTTCGATTTTGAAATCCACGGCACATCTCTGGGTTTTTCCCTTGCAAAATTGCGGCTTCATTTTTTGAGATTCATGGCCTCCTCATGGTTGATTTGTCTGCTAATAGTGGTCCAAAATAGCATCTGAAAGTCAGGGTCTGCAAATCATTTGATAAATCACGATTTCTCTACAAATCGTCTGCAAAATCGACTCTGAAAATTGCGTTTTTTGCTAGGTGTCTTCTCTACGTTTTTCTCTGCTTGGCGTTTTCTCTTTCAACCTGCAATCTCGACCATTTGAGGAGTTAAATCTCCACTCTTCAGGGCGGTATCCGCCCCTAGACGAACTCTGCAACAAAAATCAGCCTTTTCTTTCCAGGAAATTGCCATTTTTTTTACAATTTCGACCTACCAAGCCGCCAGCTAGGGTTTTTCCCGAAACCCTAATTTTTGGGGTCAGGAATTTTTTTGATTGCAGATTCTTGGTAGGTTTTTCGAGAGCTCAACTAGGTTGTCATCCGTTTTTTCTGGGTGCCTTGGTTTTCATGCCTCATTTTTTGAGCCAACGGATCCAAAAACCGACAACATATTCCTTTTGGGTTTTTTGAGCTCTCTTCTGGGTCACTCTTTGATTCTTCTGAGTCTTCTATATTTTTGCCTGAAAGAATGTGCCTTCACAGTTTTTTATTAAAATACGTGCCATGGCATCTCTGACAAATATTATGCTCGAGCATAACTCCAAATTCAATGGTCGCAATTATGGAACTTGGAAGTAGTGCATCATTGCAATTTTTGAATATTGGGACATTGACCAACTTGTTCTGGGTGTTATGAAGCGTCCGACATCTCCGTGTCTTGATCAAGATACATGGGATTTGAATAAGCGAGAGGTAGTGATGCTTCTCAAATTATCCGTGGCTGATGATCAACTTTCTCAAATTTTATCCGACAAGACAGTTGCCGAAATTTGGACACATCTCAAAGGTCTTCATGAGACTTTTGACAAAAGCAGAGCCTTCTTTCTGAAAAACACTTTGTTTTCTATTGTCATGGATGAGCACACCTCGCTCTAGGTACACCTGAATTGGATTCAGGAAATTTGTGATCAGCTACTTGCCATCGGTTGCAAGATGGAGGAAGAAGATATTGTGGTTATCACTCTTCGGAGTTTACCAAAATCCTATGAGCATTTTATCGAGACTCTCAACATCACATCTACTGGTGTTGATCTGAAGTTCACTAATTTGTAATGTCCCCGTTTTGGTTGACATTGTTTTGCGTGCTGAATCAGTCTATCATGGACTCTCGTAGACTGGTGGTTGTGATGAGAGGGTCATTCTGGTGTTTATTTGAGGATTGGATGACTTATTATGCTCTTGGAGATATTATTTTATCATTACTTTTTTATACGCGGCCTACATGTTATAATTTTAAGTTGAGTTGCACTTTTTATTTTATAAAGTTATTTAATTATAAAAGTGCATTATAATGAGTTTTTATAATGGATGCTTCTAGAAGTTCTTAGTAACTTCTTAGAAAAGTGAATAAATAGAGGGCTTGGCCTCTCATTTGCATATACGGGATTTGGTAACTCAACTACATCTTCTATGAGCATTTGTAGAGCTTGATAGTCTGCAAATATTCAGCATAATCTTTGAGAACGATACCTCTCAAGAGATTGCATAACTGAGGAAGTGAAAGACCTTCTGAAAGGTTGCACATTGGAAGTGGTACTCAGCCATTTCATGTTGTTCTTCATTGGTATATTTAGTTTGGACAGAGATTTGATTGAGGGTTTGATTTAAAAAAAAAAAGAAGCAAACCCGAAAAAAGCAGGCCAAAAAAGCAGAACTGAAAAAGCACTTCGAAAAGGCAGCTTTGAAAAAAGCAATCCGGAAAAGCAGTTCAGAAAAGCGGATCCGAAAAAGCAAAATGAAAAAAGCAAATCCGGAAAAAGCAGATCGGAAAAAGCAAAGCAAAAGGGGCAACATTGAAGAAAATTATTACAACCATCTACAACCAGGTTCCTTTGTTAGTAATGTTTTTTAGGTGTTATAAGTTTCAGCTGTAGGTGTACATTATACCAACATTATCATTTTTTGTAATCCATGTAAATGCCAAAAGTCTTGGCCATATTTCATGAGCATTATGTTAGAAATTTCATTGCAATTAAGGAGATAATAGTTGTTGGTGTCATTTGAGCAATTCAATTTCATTATTTATCAACTAGTTAGTTTGCATACCAACTGTTTGTTAAAATGCCAGTTAGCTGTAGGTGTTCATTTCTCATCCTTAGATCATATATATGCATTGAATATTGTCAAAAGTAGTTGCACATTCATGTTAGGTCATTGTGTAGTCCATTTTGAGTCTTCTAGCAAAGATTCTCATTGATGCAAATTGAAGAAAGTCATTTAAAGCAAGCTGAAATACTATATCAGTCATATGTCCCTTGCATGTGAATTGTTTGATGAAATTTCTTGAGCTTTTATCAGCATTTTGAGAGCAGATTTGAGTAGGGTCATTACATGATCTCTGCACCCTATTGCTTCAGCAAGATCGGTGGAAACAATAGTTTGGTAGCAGCTCCAATTCCACCTCCACAGAGCAAGCTTTTGCTACGAAATCCTTTTAGAAGGATAAAGGCAAGTTTCAGTAACCATCTCAGCAAAAGTCTTCTGCTCCAGCTTTAGATGGTTCCAGAAAGAAGAGCATTCAATGCAACTATTGCCACAAGTTTGGTCACATGAAGGTTGAATGTTGGAAACGCTTAGTTGCACAGTCTAAGCAGTCAGGTTTGCAACCTAAAGCGCACAGTGTAGAGGATACTGAGCAGGCGAAATTTGCCTTATACGCCTTCATGGCTAAAAGACCTGCAGATTATGTGAAGTCATCTGCCCGGTACATTGATTCAGGTGCCTCTCGTCACTTCACTCATTGCAGAGACTAGATTACTGACTACCAACCTTATTCAAACTCTGTTATTTTTGGTGGCGGAGAAGAGTACACGGTTGTCGGTAAAGGCAACATTCAGATTTAGTCTGTTGGAGGGATCTCATATTCCTTGATATGTACTACATTCCAGGGATGGAACTAAATCTACTCTCAATCAGTCAGTTGTTGCAACATTCTCCACACTTGGCAGTTACCTTCAGTTCACATTAGTGCACCATCACTGATTGGGCGACTAAATCTATTGTTGCAGTAGGTCTTGAGGATCATGGTCTATTCAAACTTTCTGATTTTGGTGATTCTCAGGACTTAGCTATGGCTGCTTGGTGATCTTCTATCAACACACTTTGGCATCAACGATATGGGCACTTAAATGTGCATTATCTCTCATAGCTTGCTCGGGATGAGCTTGTTCTTGGATTGCTAGAGATTCAGACTCAACAGCTTGGAGTTTGTGACGCATGCCAGGCTAGGAAGCAAAATTGCACACCTTTCTCTAGTGGTGATTCTTGGTGAGGTTCTTAGGTACTTCAGTTTGTTCATGCCGATATCTGCGACCCTATGGCTACTCCTTCTGTTCTTGGGTCCAAATATTTTCTGTTGTTTGTTGATGGTTTCAGTAGAAAAATGTGGGTGTATTTCCTTAAAAAGAAATCAGATGCATTTACTATATTTCAGAAGTTTAAACCCTTAGTTGAAAAAGAGTTTGGGAAATCTATTATTACTCTTAGATTAGACAATGGAGGGGGGTTTTGTTCTAATGCTTTCTCCATCTTCTTGGATACACATGGCATCAAACGCCAGTTAACCACACCCCACACCCCACAACAGAATAGTGTAGTTGAACATAGGAATAGGACAATCATCGAGATGGCTCGTTCGATGCTTGAACACAGACATGTTCCGAAGCAGTTTTGGGTAAAAGCAGTTAACACTGCAATTTATCTGTTGAACCGATCACATACAATGGCGATCAAAGGTAAAACTCCGAAAGAGGCTTGCTTAGGTCACAAGCCTAGAATCAGTCACTTGTCCCTGATGCATCACACACCAAGTTGGATGCCAAGAGTTAGAAACTCATGCTTGCTGGATATAGCAGTCTTAACAAAGCCTACCGCCTGATCGATGTTGAGACATCTCGTCTCATTTACAGTCTAGATGTAGTCTTTGATGAATAGCGAATACCATTCATGCCTATTTCTCCTATTCCTGATCCAATAGACCAGCCTATGATGACTCATGATTTGGGAATTCGGCTTTCATTAGGTCCACCTGATGGGAGAGCTCTAGTAGCTCCTGTAGCTCCAATTATACTAGTGATACCTGTACAGACACCTTCGACTTCTCCTGCAGGATCACCTCGCTTTGTAGATGCTTCACTTGAGTTTGATCCAAATTCTTCTGATGAGGATCCTGCTGATCAAGCATCTCCTAGCACTATTGTTGGTCATTCTCCTATCCGACTTAAGTGGTGGGCTAAGACACTTGCTAATCTTCATGATGATGAGCTCATTGATGGGAGAACTGCTTAGAAAAAGAGCAAAACTACAGATTCTGTTAACTTTTCTCTTACGGCCAACATTCACAGTGTGTTTGAACCTCAAACATATTCTGAGGCTAAAGGAATCCTAGAGTGGGAATAGGCCATGACATCTGAACACTAGAGCCTGTTGAAGAACAACACCTGGGTCCTTTCTGATCTTCCACTAGGGAAGAAACCCATTGGCTGCAAATGGGTCTACAAAATCAAATACAAATTAGATGGCACTTTGGACAAGTACAAAGCTCGTTTAGTGGTGAAGGGCTTTTCTCAACATTAGGGCATTGATTATGAGGAGACCTTTGCTCCTACTGCAAAGATAAGCACCATCAAATTAGTCCTAGCCATGGTTGCATAGTTTGGCTGGAAGGTCCATTAGATGGACATAAAAAGTACTTTCCTAAATGGTGATTTCCATGAAGAGGTCTACATGATGTAGCCTCTTGGTTTCAAGGTTGCTGGTAAAGACCATTAGGTTCTCAGATTGGTAAAAGCTCTCTATGGCTTGAAGCAGGCTCCTCAGGCATGGTACATCAAGATTGATAACTACCTCAGTGATCAAGGCTTCAAGAGGAGTTCTTTAGACTCAAATTTGTGCATCAAGACTACTGACAGTGACATCATCCTTCTAGTTATCTATGTGGATGATCTGATCATCACTGCAGTTCGACATCTTTGATTCAGGGAATCAAACATAACTGATGCCAATCTTTTGATATATCTGACCTTGGGCTCATGGATTATTGCTTAGGTGTTGAAGTTTGACAATAGTCTTCTAGTATATTTATCTCTCAATCCAATTATGCCAGGGCCCTGTTAGACAAATTCCAAATGTAGGATTGCAAACCTGCATCCACACCTATGGAGAAAGGTCTCAAGTTATCAACAAACTCTGATTCTCCTTCCATTGATGATACTACATACAGGCAACTAGTAGACAACCTCATCTACCTCTCTGCTACTAGGCCTGATATCAGCTTCGCAGTCAAGTATATTTCACGCTTTATGACAACTCCTAAGGTTGATCATTGGATGGCATTAAAGCGTGTGCTTCGTTATGTGAAGGGCACTTAAAATTATGGACTTCTGTACTCTCAAAGTTCTAATCCTAAACTCAGTGGGTTCACAGATTCAGATTGGGTAGGCTCTGTTGATGATAAAATGTCAACATTTGGATATGTGTTCAGTTTGGGATCTAGTGCAATCACATGGACCAGCAAGAAGCAGTAGGCAATTTCTCTCTCTTCTATAGAGGCCGAATATAGAGGGACTGTTAAGGTAGGATGTGAAGCTGTTTGGCTTTGTCGGATGCTTGAGAATATGCAGATGTCACCAGCAGGACCGACTACTTTGTTTGTTGATAATGAAGGCATTATCAAGGTAGCATGGAATCCAGTCTTCCATGAACGAACCAAGCATGTGGATGTTCACTGTCATTACATACGATAGCTGGTTGAAGAAGGGACTGTAGATTCGCAGTATGTTCCTACCACAGATTAGATTGCAGACATTCTCACTAAGCCTCTTGGTCCTGATAAGTTTGTCAAATTCAGAGGATAGCTTGGTGTTGTGGATAGATTAACCATTAAGGGAGGGTATTACAATAATAGATAAGTCGTCTATTATTAGTTAATATTTATCTATTGTAAATATCTTAAGCTTTAGTTTGTTTTCGTTTTTTGCTTTCTCTAGAATATAATGTTTCTATTCTTTACGATCGTTTCCTAAGGAAACATCGTCTCATTCTTTTGTATATATTGACCTTTCGGTCTCTGTTAATATCAAGCAAATATTTACCAATTACCTCATAATATAAAATGCTCCAAATTCCAACTTCTCAAATTTTAGTAAAAATTAAAATCCACTTCCAAAATGTGGTCAAACGAACAAGGATCTAATAAATTCCCAAACCAAGTTCAAAATCACAATTCGGCAAGAACCAAAAGCCCTCATTCTCAATTTGAAAACACATCTTCGGATTAGGATATAAAATACCTTGGAATGTCCTCTAGTGATTTTGTCTCTACGGTCCTACTCTTTGTAGTAGAGGCTACTAACTCACAATTCTAGTCAAGCCAAACAAGGCGACATATGAAAACTAGATGGTGCACAAAACAAGGCAACACCAAAAACACCCAAAAATCAAACATCTCAGAATTTGATGAAATTGAAAACCCACTTCACAAACATGCCCAAACTCCAAAAAATCAAATAAAAATAAACTTCCGGGAACACATGCATAATCTGTCAGCATAATGTTGCCAGAACTTACAAAATTTTAAAGGGGAGAACATAAAATACTCACACTTGCCCAACCGGATTGAGAAATCAAACACAAACATGGGGGAATGCTAATTCTTAGCCCAAGATCCTATTGCAATTTATTTCATTCGAATCAACGAAGCCGATTAAAAATCTTTATTGAATTGGCTGAAATCTTTGGCAAAACAGAGCAATCCAGACATGAATCCACTGCGAGTGGTCTTGTGAGGAACCGGTGAGCCAAACTTAGACAACGAGCAAAACAACAAAATGGCCAAAGAGGGTTTGGAGGAATTTCTCCAAAACCATGAAATAAAACAAGTGAAAAGTGAGAATGAAACTTACTTTTTGGCATAATATGAGCACTTTTCAAGTGACTTATAAAATAGATTAACCCACTTAATGATCTATTTTCTCCTTTTCCCAAATTAAATAAATCAGTCCTAGATATTTGGAATTCAATTATGGCAAATTAGCTGACCAATAAATTAAATTAAATCAAATAAATAGAATCCCCCAAATCAACATTTAAATTAATAATTTCCACGACAATTGTGGAACCCTAAATGCATAGACAAGTTCATGGGTCTAATCGCATAATGCATTAAGAATATGGATTTACCAATTACCGGAGGGTTAATAATAACAAATATAGGGATCCGTCACCCATACAGGGACGACAATGACTCAACTTAAAAGGTCAAAGTCACTATCTCTTGGTACCCACTATTGAGGATACAGGTACACACTTAGATCTTGAACTCAGGGTGAATGTACCTAGTACTTGTTCAGTAAACAACAAACATCAAGTGTAGATGCTCAATATATAAAAAGCTGAAGCACATAATGTAAAGACTTGAACTAGCCACTAACTAGAACGCTGATGCACAACTGTATTTTGTGTTTTCTTTTTGAAGTTTTTTCTGATTTTTTTCTGATTTCTGGGATATATGAGTTTTTGGTTTTTGATATAAATATAAGCTTGCTTGAACAATTGAATAGATTCAAACATAACACCAAAATGAATCGAACACAAATTAAATTGATTTCCAAGTTGCATCCAATATTAATAGTATATTGAAACCTGTTTTGATCATTTCTTGAAATGTGAGATTCGTCCACAGAGAAGGTCCAATTCATTGATCTGATTTGCCTCCAAGACTCAGCCGTATGCCTCTGCAACATTAAATCCTTGGCCCAATGTGAACCGGCCCCTTAATTTGGTAAACACAATCTCTGATATTTAAATCACAGAGTTCCCAATCAAGCTGCAGCTGGAAGTGTAGGTGTATAAACACTAAATGAAATCGCAGACCAGTTGGGAGGCAAGAATTCCTCAATTTGCAAATCCCTAATGCTGGATTGGATAGCGTCCAGCGTTTCCGCTCTCAAATCTGACTTTCAGACGCCTGTAGGAAGTGTGCACAGCTTAATCGACCAATACTTATGAGAAATCATGCTTCCAGAGCAGTTTTAGACTTTGCCAAATATTTTCCATGGCAATTGAAATTCTCCAATATGCAGATGTCAAACTCCCAGGCAAACAATCCTAGTCACAAAAGAACAATTTGAACTCCTTGATTTGCTACCAATCTCCAAGACAGGTTAAATCACAGGAGGAGAATGTTGCAAATTATTTACCTCAGCATAATTTGTACGTCACAATTAGAACTCTGAGTAAACTCTCCAAAACCCTAAGCCAGATAATCAATTAAGAAGATATAATAATTAAGTCATATTTATAATGCAATTTGAGCCAATTAGCTTCACCCACACCCCTTTTACTTACAAGCAACTTTTATAATATAAAGTCTAGTCACTTTATAAGCACAATAATAATTAAGTGTACATTAAATATTCATTAAATTCTTATACTCAAAATAAATGTGACTCCATCAATAATCCATCATGAGATCAAGTACCCAAATGCCAGACGATTTCCCCGCTTGAATTGCTCAACCAAAAAATGCAATTGGCCAAAGGTGACTTACTAAAAATAGTAAGTCCCAAAATAGAAATTTCTTGACAAAGATTCCCAAAGCCAAATGTCAACTCACGAGGGTCACAATGATGAGCTGACAAAACCATACTCTAGAAACCTACTAAATCGGGGATATTACAGTCCTCCCTCCCCAAGATTGCTTGTCCCCAAGCAATCGCAATCCGGGGTGCTGTAGAGTATCCTTAGGCTCCTAGGTAGCATCCTCATCCGGTAAGTCTTGCCACTTAACCAGAACTCTAATGGTCCTCAGTAGCAACTGCCTCTCCCTAGTATCAAGAATTGCCTCTGGAATCAATTCTAATCTCCCTTCATCATCTAATGGAGGCAATACAAGAGATGGTACCACATGTCGACACAAAGACCTTTTGAGGCGTGAAACATGAAAGACATTATGAACCCTACTATCCTCAGGCAATTTGCTGCACAATACAAAAATGACCATAATATCACGGCTTAAGTTTCTCTAGACCACTCTTCTTGATAGAAGACTGTCGATATGGCTACAACATCAAATAAACCATGTCACCCACCTAAAACATCCAAGCTGTTCTCAGCTGATCAACATATTGCTTTTTCTGATTCTGCGCTCTTTGTATGTTGTCTCTCAGAGACCTCACTACATCTTGGCTATCTTGAAACAATTCACTTGCACTCGGCACTCTACTGTCACAACATAACAAATCCATAAAGCTAGGTGGATCATATCTATATAAAGCCCTGAAGGGTAACATTTGAATGGTCATGTGATGAGTAGAATTGTAGCAATACTCACATAAGTGAGTCCACTTCACCCAAGCCTTCTATTGAGAAGAAACATAATTCCGCAGATATCCCTCAACCCATTTGTTCACAATTTCAGTCCGACCATCCATTTGCAGGTGATAACTGGTACTAGGAGTCAACTTAGTCGCACACAATCTAAAATCTCCTACCAAAAAATGACTCATAAATCTGCTATCACGGTCACTCACAATAGTTTTGGGTAGACTATGCAATCTGAATATCTCCCTGAAAAATAACTTAGCTAACTGCACAACTGAATAGGTAGCAATGATAGGGAAAAAATGAGCATACTTCGTGAGTCTGTCTACTACCACATATATGCAGTCTTGTTTATAGGCTTTAGGAAAGCCCACAATAAAATCCATGGAAATCCCCTCCCACTTCCTCTTAGGAATAGGGAGCAATTGTAATAAACCTACAGGATACATGTCTTCCAATTTTTTCTTCTGAAAAACAAAACACTCTCAAACATAGCGCTGAACATCAGCCTTCAACCCCTTCCAAGTGAATCTTTCCCGAACCTGTCTATAAGTCTTGGAAAACCCCGGATGACCAGTCATAGGAGAATCATGGAATGCTCGTACGATAATTCCACGCACATTTGACCTCAGAATCAAATACATCCTTTCCTTGTAGATAATCAAATTACCTGAAAGTGAATAACTATCATCTTGAATGCTACCATCCAAAATACCTGAAGCCCATTGATCCATGGCGTATTCAACTATAATTAAATGTCTCTAGTCCCCTGAAATCTTAGTAACTATGCAGAGATGAGGCCTCCTTGAAAGAGCATATGCAACAACATTTTGTGTCCCCTTAATATAGGAGATATCAAAATTGTAAGGCTGTAGCTTGCTGACAGACTTCCGTTGCCTCTCATTTAAATCCCTTTGTCCAAGGAAATGCCTCAAGCTATTATGATCAGTCTTAATGCAAAACTTGTTGCCCACTAAATACTGCCTGAACTTGGCCAAAACATGCACGATGGCTAACATCTCCTTATCATAAACACTGAAAGATCTCTCTGGTCCCTGCAGTTTCCTACTCTCAAAAACAATGGGATGTCGATCTTGGGACAAAACTGCACCAATACTCTCTCCAGAAGCATCACAATGTAAATCAAAGGGCCTAGAAAAGTCAGGTAAAGCCAACACCAGACATGAAGTCATGATAGTCTTAAACTTCTCAAAAGACTCTTGTGCTTGAGCCGTCCACTGAAAAGCACCCTTATAGGTCAGATCTGTAAGGGGAGCTGCATGTCGTGAGAATCCTACCACAAACCTATGGTAACAGGCACAAAGACCTATAAACCCTCAACTGTGTTAGGCTCTCTGGTGTAGGCCACTCCACAATAACACGAATCTTATTTGGGTCCATGCAAACTCCATCAACACTGATAATATGCCCCAAATAAAGTAACTCCGTCATACCAAGAGCACACTTGGACTCCTTGGCATACAAGGAAGCCCGATCCAGTATACCCAAAATTGTATCCAAATGAACAACATGATCATCCCATGTCTTGCTTTAAATCCACATGTCGTTGGAAAACTGCTAACACAAATCTATGGAGCTGGCTGTCGAACACCCTATTCATAGTAGACTGAAAAGTAGCAGGGGCATTGGTCAAGCCAAAGGGCATGACCAAAAACTCAAAATGCCCACAGTGACACCTGAGTGTTGTCTTCTCTATATCTTGCTCTCTAACCCGGATTTCATGATATCCGGATCTTAGGTCAGTTTTTGAAAAATACTTTGCCCCATGCAACTCATCAATGAGCTCATCGATCTGTGGAATAGGATACCGGTTCTTAATAGTCTTCTTATTCAACATCCGATAATCAATGCACATCTAAAGAGTGTCATCCTTCTTCACCAAAACATCTGAAGAAGCAAATGGGGACTCACTCGGCTTGATATGCCCTATGTCAAGCAACTCCTGTATGCTCTTCTCAATCTCACCTTTGAGCTACTTTGGATGCCAATAGGGCGTGATCATAATGGACTTAGTGCCCTCCTCCAACTCTATGATATGTTCAATCCCTCTATCCAGAGGTCTACCAGGAGGTAAGTCACTAAACACTAAAGAGCGTTTGACTCGCAACTGCTGAATGTCTGGGTGATAATTTGGCTCCTCAATACTCTTCATGGTAGGCATAATCCTACACACCACTGCCCAATCTATAACATCCTCACGAGGAACTAGATGCTGTATGCACCGAAGGAAAATCTGCTTAAGCTCTTCATTATGGATTGCCTTGAGGATTTGTGGCTGCCCATCCTTGATGAACCTCATCTCCATCCTCTTTGTGCTCAAGTAGATATCCTTAAGAGTATGTAGCCATGCCATCCCAAGAACTATGTCTGTCCCACCCAACCATGTAAAAATCTACTGTGAAAGCATATGTATTAAGTCTCACTGGAAGATCTGCAATCTTGTTACACCTCAAAGTGTAACCATCAGCTACCTGTACTTGTAGGCCCTAAAAATCCTCTGTTTGCATACCTCTCCTAGTAACTAATCGAGCATCTATAAAATTATGAGTAGCTCTAGTATCAAATAATGCAATCACGCTTTGTCCAACTATGAGCTTGTGCATCTTGAAAGCTCCCCCCTTCATGCTAGACAAGTAAGCTACCTTGAGGTTGAAATCATCCACCTCATCCTCATCGTCATTAATCTTATGCTGGTCTTGCTCAAAATTCCCAAATTGCTCTTGGAAACCATTACAAGCCTCATTATTATAAAATGACTCCATCATCCTATTTTTCCCCTTAGGCTTCATAGGGCAATCATGGTCAACATCATAGGGACCCCTGCAGTAGAAACACAACTTCCTCCTTAAATCATTAATCCTCTCTCGATCCAAAGCAGCTACAACAGGATGCTTACCATCAAATTTCTCCTCTCTCCAAGGAGTTGTCCTATCGTAAGAAGACATAGCAGGCTTCGAGGCAAATTTGCCCTTGGGTGTAGAAACCTCTAAGTTATGAGCCTTCTTCATAGCTTCCTGTAGTGGGGGGGGGGGTCTTATGACTTAACCCAACCCCTAAGTGGCTTAGCAAGATCCTTAATAAAAAGCATAACCCTCCTCTTTGATATGTCATATACCATCACTGACAATTTTTGGAACTTACTGATAAATGCCTCCAAACCAGGTGTCTATCGCAACTGAGCCAACTCTCTGAAATAAACCTCAGGGTCCTTGTCAAAACACTCTATCAATCTGTCAACAAACTCTTGATATGATGTGGTCTGATTATGATGGAGAGATAATAAACCGTGGTACCACCAGTCATGCACAACTCCATCAAGGTGTAGAACAACAAATCTGATATCGTCCTCTTCAGTCATAGGACATAAAGCGAGGTAGGTGTCGAGCTTGTGGACCCAAGCTGTAGCAGTCACTCTACCGCTCCCATCAAAATGAGCTAGTTTCATCTTACCGACCACCTGCTGAAGCTCAGTGTGCCTAGGCCGTTGTCTGTTAGTAGTAGGCCTACCTCGGGAATGTACACACTTTTGTGTCAGATATCTGTCAAAACTCAAATTATCCTTTAGTGCCCAAGGAAGAGCACCCCACTCATTAAAATTAGTCAAAACATCATCAACAAATGGGGTTGCTTCAGAAGTGGTACTAACTGCATCTAGCTCTCAAAAAGGTGGGTCTCTGGGCCCTGTCCTGAGCACCAATATAACATCTCCTATCCACCCTATCATCCATCTTGACACGATCCTCGACCCTTTGTTTATCATCAGCATTGGGCCTCTCATCCACTTGTGACCTGTGAGAACCAACTGAAATATCTCAAACTCTCTCTACCCCGATCCTGTGGCACAACTAACTACTGCAGGTTGTCAGACAGTTGTTGTAGTGCACCTCTCATTTGTTGTCTTCTAACTGCAATATTCCTAAATGTCTAAATGGCTTCTCTATCACTTAGCATCTATGGCCCGAAGTCCAATGCCACCAGAGCCTCCCAGACTACCAACCATAACAAACTGAATCTTAGGCTTTCCTTCTCTGGGAGGAAAATTATGACCCCTATGGGTATAATGCATACCTGGAACAAATCTTCGGTTACTGTCCATGTCACTAAATGCATAACCCAACAATTACAATCAACTTTTGAACAAACTGAGCCCAATTCTTGTAGGCTGGCAGGAAACCACTCTAATACCACTATAAAGACCCGAACCAGCTTCTAACTGAAACACTGATGCACAATTGTATTTTGTATTTTCTTTTTGAAGTTTTTTCTGATTTTTGGGATATATGATTTTTTGGTTTTTAATATAAATATAAGCTCGCTTGAATAATTGAATAGATTCAAACATAACACCAAAATGAATTGAAAACATATTGAATTGATATCCAAATTGCATCCAATATTAGCAGTAGATTGAAACCTGTTTTGATCACTTCTTGAAATGTGAGATTCATCCACAGAGCAGGTCCAATTCGTTGATTTGATTTGCCCCAAGACTCAGCCGTATGCCTCTGCAACATTAAATCCTTGGCCCAATATGAACCGGCCCCTTAATTTGGTAAACGCATCCTCTGATATTTAAATCGCAGAGTTCCCAATCAAGCCGCAGCTGGAAGTGTAGGTGTATAAACACTAAATGAAATCACAGACCAGCTGGGAGGCAAGAATTCCTCAATTTGCAAATTGCTAATGCTGGATTGGATAGCATCCAGCCTTTCCCCTCTCAAATCCAACTTTCAGACGCTTGTAGGAAGTGTTCATAGCTTAACCAACCAATACTTTATGAGAAATCACGTTTCTAGAGCAGTTTCAGACTTTACCAAATATTTTCCACCGCAATTGAAATTCTCCAATATGCAGACGTCAAACTCCCAAGCAAACACTCGAACTCTTTGCAGTCACAAAAGAATAATTTGGACTCCTTGATTCGCTAACACAGTCCTATCAACAATTCAGACCCAATCTCCAAGACACAGATCAAATCACAGTAGGAGAATGTTGCAAATTATATACCTCAACATAATTTGCAGGTCACAATCAAAATTCTCAGTAAACTCTCCAACCCTTAGCCAGATAATCAATTAAGAAGATATAATAATTAAGATATCTCACATTCTCCCAAGAAGTCATACTTATAATGCAATTTGAGCCAATTAGCTTCACCCACACACCTTTCACTTACAAGCAACTTTTGTAATACAAAGTCTAGTCACTTTATAATATAAAGCACAATAATAATTAAGTGAGCATTAAATATTCATTAAATTCTTATATTCAAAATAAATGTGATTCCATCAATAATCCATCATAAGATCGAGTACCCAAATGCCAGACGATCACCCAGCTTGAACTGCTCAAACAAAAAATAGTAACTAGCCAAAGGTGACTTACTAAAAATAGTAAGTCCCAAAATAGAAATTTCTTGACAAAGGCCCCCAAATCCAAATGTTAGCTTATGAGGGTCGTAATGATGAGCTGACAAAACCATACTCTAGAAACTTGCGAAATTGGGGACATTACACATAAAGACATACAGTCACATGAAGGAGAACATGACATGGGGTAGATCTTGCAAGCAAGTGATTACGACTCTGTTCCCACTTCGTACTAGCACCAATGGGCAATCCACAAATAGTAGTGGTGTAGTACAATATAACAACATATAATTACATGATATTTAATTTAATTTAAATCATTCAAATAATAATTTCTAATACTTAGAGCAGATATATCAAGTGGAATTAAAGGACAAATGTTCACAACATAGAGGCACAAGAATCATGAATCCAAATGACATCTTTTATATGCGACTATAATCCATAATCCTAAACCTGAAAATAGATCAATCATTTCCGGATTATTCTAAGCATATAATAATTGAAATAATAACTGAATTACCCAACATCATATATGTCATAGTATAACATAAAATCCCAGACATTCATCTGGAAGCAACATCAATAATCCCAAATATAAAATGCACTAGATAACATCATAAGACATCATCATACATATATGGTCAAAATACCACTAACAAGATGGTCAAACACATGAGTTGACATTACTACAAGAACCAAATCAGGCGCAGCAGCCTCAAGCATCACACAATGCAACCACTATTCATATCTCAAGGGTACTCATGGAACAACATCGTAATACCATACCAATCCAATTAACCACTAGCACATACCTCAGTGGAGCCATCTAATACATCACAATCTCATAAATCAGGCATAGAGCAACAACATTAATCAAACATCCCAAGGTTGTAGACCACTCATTGGTCCCAACATAGTCGCTTAGAAAACAAGCACATCACGTTCACATCCATCAAGATGGCATACATAAATCAGATGGGAGAGGGACTACAATGCATATCTCCTAGTTATCATGCATTGCTTATATATTCAGGCATATCTACATTGTACGCATCTGATTAATGGAATGGGCATTATATTCATATATTATTGATCATTATTGAGTCAATCAATTGATCATATCATTTAGCATATCTCTTGTGCTATTAATTGAGCTTCTACATTTTGGCATTTTCATTCTTTTCCTTAGGCAAACTCTTACATTCCCCATCCTACCTTCCTATTCATAGAAATTTTGTGATAATTCAGGCATTCCCTTTTGATGTTTCTGCACTTCTCTGCCTTGCTCCTTTCATGAGTGCAATGCTCTCTCACCCAACAAAAGGTAAATGATCATGCAAAGGTTAATCTAACATCAAAAAATTCTAAATATGGAAAACATATGCATTAGTGAAACAATACAAACAGAACCTTACATAATCTCCAAACCTAGATGCAATATCTTAAAATCTAAATAAACACAGAGTGCACTCTATTGAACACAAATAGTCATAACAAGTAATGATGTTACAAACTATTAATGGTTATTTGCAAACAAATTTGCATTTCATCAAGGATTCCCATATAGTATTGCATTGACAAAAACTTACGATCTCAGGCTGAAAACATATCGATCAATTAAAGTGTCAGAATTTATCTATTATTTTGCCACATGGATCAGGAAGATGGATATGTTAATGTCAATGTTTGAATTGATTCAAAGTTATACAGACACACAATGCAGTTGTGTCAACAAGTGGCAGAGAAGCCTATGCACACATTGACACATGCATGTAAATTATAATTCTCCTTACCCCTCCGTTTGTTTCAACACACTTTTTGGTTACTGAATTTGGTCAGCCTAGGAGCCATAAAATAGAAACAGAACCATAATCATGATTTGTAAGTTAGATGTTCACTATACCAGAAACAAACACTTGTCAAATTCAAAACCCCAACCAATTTACAACAGACTTAACGATTATGTTACATAACAAAAACACAACCTACCATGGGAAACTTACATAGGCTCGTGTCCCACTCTTTCCCTTAATTTTTAGAGTTATACAAACCTTTTTCAGGCACAAAGACAATAGACATTACTAGGAGCTGGAACAATTGTATCATTATTAGAGTCTTCACTGTTGCAGCACACAGAAAACACCACAATAGCATCTGCCAGGAGCACTATGTGCAGATTTTCAGCAATTTTCTCTGCAACTCATTGAAGACAGGCTTGCCTCCGCTTCACTACTTGCAGGTGGTTCAGGATATGGTCAAAGAAGCACATCAAGTTTTTATGCAATTTGTCAATATCATTATTATCCAGATAAGAACCAGCTGTTGAAGCAACATAGAAGCACAGCTCATAGATTGGGTGGCATCAAACACATTCTTTTGTGAGGCCTCGCCCCGACCCATCGTAGCATAGTGATACTTTATTATTATTTTGATACTCACGACTCCAGATGTCGAGGCATTATCGGATACTTGAACATATTATATTATTTCATGTTGTGTGATGTTTACTTTCAGATATTTGAGTTTGTCATTTAATGCTTTATGAACATGTATGTTGATGAAATAAGTAAATGCAGGATTAGCACTTTGATTATGAAATTTTAATGATTAAGAATATGAGTAGGATGAAAGAAACCCTGATTGATTTTAAGATGTATGTTTTAATTTATGTGATCCCTTGATACGTATATACATATGTGCATGTGATTTTATGAGACTACTGATGTGTGCAATGAGTGTGCAAGATATGTTAGCCGAGAAACTCAACGGAGGAACGAAACTGATTCCTATGTGCTATTTGTGGAAACCTTGTTGTTCAAAACTTAATTATATTGTGAGATGTATGAATATATCTTTCCGTGATCAGTGAATGTTAATGTTTCATAATTGTGTTCTTATAGTGTCACTTGACACTCGTGAATTGCTTATGCATTCGGGTTATTTGTGTAACCTTTGGATCTAAGTCAGACTAAGTTAGTGACCTTTTCGCTAATTTAGTTACCCCTAATCCGGATTAGTGCTTAATCTGCATTTTGGAATTTGTTAGATAGTCCTAAATATTCCTAGCATTTATTTGGTCCCTAATCAATTCCTAAGGCCTTAAAACATGAAATCTTTATACCCAAGGGGTATGGTTATGGGTTGGGGGCATTTTCCACCCCCTAAGCCCCTTTTGTTGACTTTTGAGGTCACTCAAAAACTCTATTTTTGCCTTTGTGCGAAAATTGAAAGTTGTTACCATGAGTTGAATAACCTCAACTCCACTTAGAGGTTAACTTTAGGTTTGGTTGAGTTAGAAACTTTTAGATTTTTAGGTGAGTGGGGGAAGTTATTGCCCTTTTTGGTGGTTGAGTTTGGATCTTATTTAGAGGCCCTTTTTGGAGTAGTTTTGGTTGTTGCCCAATCTTTACTTTTAGAGAGGAGTCTTGGAAGATTGAAGGCAAGGAAGGAAAAGCTCTTCTCAAAATTGTTCATTTTACCATAACCTCTTTGTGAAGGTAGGAGTTCTTCATCTTCTTTGTTCAGATTGTTCATGCTTGTTTCATGCTTATGCTTTTGGTATTGTTTATTGGTATGCTTGTATGTATGTTGGGTATGTTTGGGAAGGATTGAAAACTATGTTTTCTTGAGTGCCTTTCTTTCATGATTTTGCTTGAATTTCGAAGTTTTCTTATATGGGTGTTTTGGCATTACTCACCCTTGGATAGGGCAGAAGTGGCCAATTTCAGGAAAGGTATTTTGTTGAACTCCAACAGTGTAGAGTCTCTTCTCAGGACGTGAAGAGGGAGAGAGGGTAGGGTGTTATGGGCCCCTACCTGTCAGCACAAACCTTGTATGAGTTTTGACATGTAAGAATGGAAGAACGGAAGTTCTTGAGTTATAGCCCCGATTGGGCATCTATTTTGGTGTTGTGTCTGACATCTCCTGTTGGAAAAATCCACCTTTCCCTAGTTTTGATTCATTGTTGAATCCTGTTGTGAAAACCTACTATGAATATGAATGTTTGATTTTGTCTCCTTGTTGTGCTTGTTTGTCACCTGGTCAGATTCTGTTGCCTCCATGATCTTAGCAATGTATTGCAGAAAATGATATGGACCCCTTGATAAGGGTCATGAAGGAAATTTAATTGGATTGTTGTAATTTTGGGATTGGAATCCTATGTAAATTGTATTTAAAAACTTTGTTGTAATGGCAACGGCGCCAGGTTTTCTTCCTGGTTCTTTTCTGGCTGAGCCTTTGAATTAGGTTGCCAATAAAATAGTGATTGAGTATTATTCTTCTCATGAGTTTTCTTTGTAATTTTCGGTTATATGGATGCACATCAAAAATAAGATGAAATGATGATGTTCAATTAGGCAAAATTCAAGTTTCATATATGTTGAAAACGAAAATTATATTATGAACATAGGTTCAGTTTCGTGATTATTGAAAACAAAACAATTCTTGCATTGTTGTTAAAATGGATCGTTCAAATTCTTGGTATATTTAGTTTGGAACAAGTCCTATTAGATTTATTTTGAAAAAAATATAACCCCTCTTGACAATTAAATCAACTTGAAAATCTATACTTAGAAAAATAAAGACAAAAAAAAATTGTCCCAAGAGAGCAAAAACTCTGGTTTTTGTATGGGAAACAAATTAATTCCCCTTTTGGTGATAGAGAATCTTTAAAGATTCCTCCAGTTATTCTTGTTGAATAACATAAATAAATTATCCAATGGATGAATAAAAATGAATAATATCAATCAAACAAAATATTTAGCATATTAAACTTACTAATATCTATTTTCTACCAAATAAACTTTTGCTTTAACTCCTCCTTAGTTGCCGCCAACTTTTGGAAATGTTTTAAAAAGGTTTTAAAGCAAAGTCAATTTCATCATACTTAGGGTGACATCACCCTGTACTTCCCCCCTTATCCTTTTTGGAGCAGCATAGTTCATGGGAGGAAGCGCACAGTTCTTAGTTCCCTTGGAGATTGCATTAAATGTTTTTCAAACCTGTCCTTATCTTGAATTTGGGTCGCCATTTTCCTTGGTAGTTTCATGCGCTTGCTTGTCATGTGGGGCACGCTGCCCATAGTGCGCCCAGTCTGCGCTTGGGCAGTGCACCCCTGTCCTTGTTTGCTAGTTTGGAGGGTGTAGGGTGTAGTATTGGGGGGGCCCCGGGGGTGGTTGGTTAGTAGTAGGTTTGGTTTGTGTTTGAGTTTTGTTTAAATGTGGGTAGTATTAAATTAAGTTTAGTTTAGTAAGATTTAGTTAGATTTAATTTAGATTAGTATTAGTGCTAGGTTAGTATTAATGTTAGCATAGTTAGTATTTTAGCTAGCATTTTATTTATTAAAAAGTTTTTTTTTAGTTAGTTGTAATTTATGACCAGTTTAAATTTATGTTGATAATATTTAATTTAATATTAGTATTAGTGTTTTAAGCTTTATTAAAGTAGTGATGGACAAGAGTTTTTTAAAAAAAGTGTCTTATAGTTTTCAATTATTATATTTGTTTTATTATGTTCTATAAATTAAATAAATTATGGAAAGGTTAATTAAATTTTGTTTTTTAGTGTTAGGATGTTGAGTTATTTGTATTAATTAGTATTAGTAAGAAGTGTTTAGATTATAAGATGAAGTTAGAAATTAGTTCTATTTTAGTAGAAATTTTATCAATATATTTAGAGGTGTTAGTAAACTTCGTGTGAGCTAGTATCTTGCCTTATCATGTTAGTATATGATAGACTATTAGATAATGTTTGTTAGTTTTGTTTAGTTAAAATCTAAGTTCAGTTTGCTTTGTCATTCAATTAATTTCAATATATTGTTATATCTTAATATAATAACAAATCAAATGTTGATATCATTTTAATAACGAGAGTTCAAATTTAAAGATTGATTCAATCCTCATGATTACAAACTTAAGAGGAAATGTAATGAATCTATTCTTGCACTTGCGTATTCAACTCTTGTACCCTAGTGAATCTAGTTATCTATTATTATCTTTAAAAAAAAAAAAAAAAAATTTGTGTTTTTGCCCTCGTATTTTTGGGCATGACATCCTTACCCCCCTTGTATAATCAGGATCAAGCAACAAATTATTAATCGCTTTTCTAATTCCCACACTTTTAGCATCGTCAGGGTCCATGCCCAACTCCACAAAAGCTGAATATTGGAGTTTTTCGCCTCATACTCAATATATGCAATGAAATCAACAACCATTTCCTCCCCAAAGACTTGACAATATTGAGTACTCCACATCACACGGCCTACAGTGATGCCCCTCTTTTTACCATAGCCACCTTAATTCCTACAGCTGCAGCTACCATCCACAGATGCCATGACAGCATTTAAACATAATATGATTAAACTCCTGTCCTGTCGACACATGAAATATCACATCACACCTGTTCTCAGGATTTCATGCCCATTATTGTGTCTTTCAATCCATTTTGATGCAATAAGAGAAAATCAATTATGAGCTCTGGATGACTAGCAATCAATAATTTTAATTCATAATTTGATATTAAGGTTATGAAATGGATGTACAAGTTGTGTCTGTTTCAATAGAATTTCTGAATTTGTCTGCTTCCTTTTCATTTTCCTCAGACCTTATTTCTCACCATGCTTGTTAGTTTTACATTTTCAGTTGAACCATACTATTGTGGTTTTGGTACTGTGTTATTGGTGATCACTGATATTTGTGTGGTACTGTGTTTTCATTTTGAATTGAAAGTATAAATTCTTTTTGATGTATATATATGAAAAAATATACAATCCAAAGGTCCATACTAGTGTTTTCTACATCTTTGATTGTGAAACTTTAATACAAGGATTTGTTCCCTACAAATATTTGCTAAACCACTTGTATATATTCAGGTTCAAAAACTACCTCTTGTGTTCATAACTTTCATGGCATGGTCTTTGTCTGAGGTATGCACTCTTCACCATTCAATTCAAAATCCTTTGTTCAGTTTCACTATATATGTTTAATCAATACCATTACTTGTTGATGTTATAGCAGCAGTTCACTTTCTCTCTTAAATTCGAGATAAATAAATAACTGATAGGGTCAGCTGGAGTGGTGTGACACTTCATTTCGAATAATATTTTTGAAGCTGGATCAACACAGAAATTCGCCTCACTTTGTAATGTCATTTCTTTGTAAGAGGCAGACTCTTCATTGTCAAGACAATAAAGGGTCAAGACAAGTTTACTTACTTTCAAGAGGAATTCACATTCATATATAGATCACTATTTTTGCTTGAAGAAGATCAATATGAAGGGGAATTCATTTTTATCTGTACATTCTCATCTAGAGAGGTGCTATCATTATTGTTTCAGTTTGGCCTAGCGTTTGGTCAAATTGTAATCAGTCTTCTAATAAATATATAAATGATATATTTGTTGCTTGGTTTTTCTCCCTCACTTAGGTGGGTTTTCCCAGGGTATTTGTTGTCTCTTATTGCTCATTATTTAATGATTTTCTGCTTATCTTCATTTCTGGTTTAAAAAAAAATTAAAATGGTATTAGAGAAGGCTTAAGAAATGATCCTATCATATTTAAGAGGTCAAGGCAACTTGCTGAGGTAATTATTTCAAGAATTAAAGATGGTAGTTCAAGCGTTTTGACATGCAGGTTTCCACGCAATTTCTGACATTCAAAATAGTAGACTACTGTCAAAAGTTGGAGGAGATTTGAAACCCATCCAATGCAATCATTATATGCACTTTCCGTATATCACTTGTTTGTGCTCATTTCCTTGAGGAATTTGCTGCTAATTATTTTGAACTAGAATGTGGTTTTATGGTGTAGAACGGATAGTAACATTGTGCACCCAGGGCAGCATAATCTTAAAATAAGTGGGGCTAGAGATTCTGAAATTATTTGAGGGTCTATGGCTACTGTGAATAGAGGCGAAGAGTCCAAAGCCTTAAGTTTATTTGAAGTAATTATTGACCATTTATATTATCAGAGAAGAAGGCACAGTTACAGGTGTGGCATTCTATGGCATTGAAGTAACTGTGCATGCTTTTTGCACTTCTGGCTGATCTTTTCTTGTTGTTTACTCTGAGCACAGAGCTCACTTACAGGGTGAGAATGCACAACATTGCCTTATGCTGTGATTCATTTAGGAGAGGCAGCAGATTGGGAATCTGCTGGATGCATCTAGGGCTTCTTATGATGCTATGGAGTAGCAGTAAGGGGTAAGGGGAAAGTCAATTTCATATAGATTGGACAGGGACCTGGACTTGCATTCTGACCTGCATGGAAGAGGATCCTCAAGGAACAGGATTTCTGTGCAACATTTGCATCCTACTTACTGGCTGGTATTTCATTGTGCCTTGCAGTCATGGGTGCAGAACAAATGCTTTGAGCCTATAGTAGTGGCAGAACCTATTGATCTGGTAAAGGTTCCACTGGACCAACACTACATGAAAGTTAGTTTAGGAAAAGAGCAGTGCTTTGGTAATTTGCTTGATTCTTACATTAAATATTGATTAGATCAGTAAGCTTTCCCACTCAATTGGGTAGCAGAATGACAAGGGTATGGTAGTTGTGCAGTTGTGGGTGACAGTGTTATCCTGCTGTAGTAGTCCCATGGGATCTGATTTTCCCATGACATGGTGATTTGGCTCAATAATGCCCAGTTTGCTGGGTTCCAAAATAATGTGGGGTCAAAGAAAATGCTTGCCTTTGTAATTTCAAACATATTTCATTCCTGCTCCAGACAGGATGGGTGCTTCTGCCATCCCTATGGGAAATTGTGCCAATTATTACGTACAAATACTAGGCTGTGCATCTAATGAATATGCCCTCTGCAATGCCCCCAAAAGATGCTCATGCTGATCACAGATGCCTGATCCTCTGTGCTAGAATTGTGAAGTACTGTTCGCCAGAGAATTTTGTGGAAACTACTGGGAAGCACCCTGGGGAACATGAGGCTCCTAAGGATATGGGCATATATCCTGATGATACCTCTAACATTCAGAGGGAATCAGATGTACCATTCAAGTCTACTAATCTGAAAGATCCCTGATGGATGCCCTTGCTGATCTGCTGTAGTTTTTAAATTAATAAACTATATTTTCCTGTGATTTCTTTGATGGTCTTTGAGAATAGACAGAAGTTGCAGAAGGTTTTGTTTTTTGTTTTGTGTTTTTTGATAGTTTTCACAATAGTAATGAATAATGAACAATAAACATGAGAGGAGACTGAAAATAAATAAGAGCATAGAGCCAAATCAGAATTGCTATAAATCGTACCAGGCAGATTTCTGATTTATAAAGCCAAATAATATATCCAATGCAGTTCCAAGGAGCTTACATCCAACAATGATGCCAAACTGTTGCAAATGGCAGCCGTAAGACTGCAAGGAATCACGTCCCAGCTGAAAGAATCAATCTGTAACACTGAAACCATAAATTTGCAACCTGAATCCACAATAAAGAATGGTGTACTCTATCCCTGATAGCAACGCACACTGTCTGAAGAATCTAATGCCAATAACTGCTGAGGGCTACGTCCTAGCCAATCTAGAACCTGGGGTTTGCGTCCCAGATGATGAATTGCTCTCTTAGAGCCAATTCACAAAAACAAGTTTTTCAATATGCAAAAGATAATCTTAGAATGAAGCTTCCATCTCCTTATAACCCCCTCTCAATTGCAAATCGAACCCTAAGTGTCTCCAAGTGGTGTTGTGTAGTGAAAATGTTATAATTTCTTATTTTAAAGTAGTCATGTTACTAGAAAATGACATTTTTCCTCATAGACAGAATTCCATTCACTGAAATGCCCTGAGACCAAAGAGAAAGATTTAGAGAATTTTGAGACCTTTCCAACGAGCGATCACACCATAGGATGCGCATCTAGATGAGGCCAAAAAACTCCTTATTACTCCAAAATGGCTAGAACTTAACCTTATTTAATTTATTTAATCACCAACTTAGGAAATATTTAAATATATTAAAATATTTCCCAAATGGTTCCAAAAGGCCCAAAATGATCAATCAAACATGAATCTGACCTTGTCACCTGTCTATGACTGATGCTAGACAAGATGTGTCAACTGGTAGTCCATCCCTAAAATCTAGGGATGCTCCTAAAAAGTAGGAGACAGCCCCAATCAACCAAAATTGAGTCCCAATGACTCTCCTGCTGTGTGCACCTCTGAGAGAACTGTCACTGAACTGGGAGTTCCTCCTAAAAAATAGGAATGCCTCCTAAAAAATAGGAGATGCACTCTAAGTCTCCAAAACGTTCGCCGAGGTCTCTAAATGCCTCCTAGACAACTCCTAGTCAATCCCTACAAATTAGGAATCTCTCCTAAATTGTAGGAAACTGTTGTCTACTGCTCCAAACTACTTGGGAAGCTCATGCATGATTCTCAAAGTCCCTGGGTTGGTTCCCTCTACACTCTACTGGCCTATGAGAACCAGATAATAGACCAACCCTGCTAGAAATGTTGTCACTAAAGAAGGGCAGAAATTGGGGACATGACAGTCCTCCCTTCCCAAAGATTGCTTGTCCTCAAGCATTGTCAATCCAACTCCACAAACATCAAGCAAGTCCATACCATAACCAAGAATGATCCCAGGGTCCCAAGCCATCCTAGAAGGTTTGTAGTTCCATCTTCTAGAAACATTGTCTTGCACTGCACCCAAACAAGTAACCTCCTGAAAACCCGCTGAAGGAAGAGCAATCAAATACTGTACCAACTCTGTCAACTCCTCAATGAACTGCTCTCTGAAAGAACCAAACTGGAACACTAAAGGCGAAAACTCTAGTAAGCCTACATTGGCTTCCACATCCTCAACTATTGAACTGCAAATCCAAGTGATTCCAGGATTCCAAATCTGCCTCAAAAGGGAACCACCATGCTGACGCTTCGTCACTCTGATATAAATATTAGTGAACCACAAGTTGTAAAGCAACTCATTAGGACCCTGAAGCACCAATGTATCAATGAGACCAGTCCCCGGATCCCAAACCAAAATACCAAATGTGCTGAATGAGATGAAGAAGTATCTCAACCGCACTCCATGAAACATACATACAATGAAGCAGACCAGCAAGGTGTGAAAGTGAACTCCCATAAACCAATATTCCAACCCACATGACCACCTAACAATGCTGCTATAATTCTGACCAGCAACTCGAATGATATCATAGACATCATACCAATGCCAAACAACAAATGTCCCAAAGAAGCACTCCTTAATGCCCTCATACTGAATCATGGATGTGGTCAATGCCAAGTCAAGTAGTAAATGATTCCAGCTTGGACAACCACTAGTCCATAAGGAATCGAAGACTATGGAATCACCAAACAACAAAGATACCACTGCCATATCAATGGATGTAGATGACAAACTCGAAGATGAAGTATGTATGCCATCATGAGAAAAACCAAAGCATGTGTCATTTGTACCCAACATTGTAGGATTATCAATTCCTGAATCCCATATCGATCTGAGAAATATTGCTCCACCCAACCACTGCGCTACTCTGATGTAAACATCTATATACCAAAAGTGAAGCAACTCAACATGAATCCACTGAAGAAATGCCCAACACATGTTGATACCGAGATCCCAAATCTTTGCATTGACACATCCCTCCAGCATGTTGATACTTATTATGTTGCTGTTGTGAAATTGTACCTCATCTAACCAACTAAGAATTTCACTCCAAATGAAGCCACAATTACTACCAACAACCAATGCTATTAGGAATTCACAAATGAGCCAATCATCGGCAAGGAAAGTTTGTTGAATACTTTTCCAAGTCTTCCAAACAGCTGCTGCAACTTTACTTATATTTCCACAAATTAGTGTGCCTTCATTAAAGGTTGTTAAGTAAATGTTTTGTTTAACCATGTAACCAACGAAGTCCCTTATATTCTGATCTTGAAAGCCCAATGTAATATTTAAAAAGTCTGAATCTTCAATCAAAAGGTACATCGCTGCCCTATCATATGGAAGAGGTGATTAACCCATTGATGAATGAGAGATGTTTCTAATTCTCAACAAAGACAGACTCTTTGTGGCTGGTCCACTAGGTATGCAATTTAATATATCATCAACTCTTGGTAGGGAAGGATCAACTTCACACTTGAACACCCCAACTTGAATGTAACCAACCCAAGGTTCAAAGTTTGACTCATGAGATGAAAGAGAATTGCTGTTCAAAGTCAGAAAATCAGAAGTATGTTCATACCTTTCCACAATGTTTTTGCAGTCTTCTCTTGCCTCTCCTTCCAAAGTAGGTGACTCCTCTAAAGGTGCTGGTCCATGGGGTGTGTTCAAACGAATATAACATGTCCCATTAACTGCCTTAGCTGCCCAAAATCTGATCCATACCTCTATCTCCATAACTGATATGTTTTCCATTACTAACAAACTCCAAGGTGTAGTATGCCAAACAAACCAAACATTATCAAAATGCAATATCTTCTTAGTAAGCAGCCTCTTAGTCTCCCTAATCATCTCTTTAAGACAAGATGCTTCGTATGATCTTAACAATTGTCCTTCCATTGTAGATGATGCATGACTAACCAAATCAGAATCAATAATGTTCCATTCTACACAAATGAAAATAACACTTGTGGCTGGTCCATCAAGTGTGACACTAATATCATCATTGTTTGGAGCCTTTAAGGGGCTCTTTAAAAGAGGAACGTCATAAACTTCATGATGCAAACTAGACCAAACTGAGTTTTCTAAATCATAACTCTTTTCCTCTTTACACATCTCAACATGCTCTTCTTGTGGACTTACCTCAAGAAGCTCTTCCCTTGTATGCTCAACATCCTCACTTTCTTCCTTTGGAAGAAATAAGGATCTAATGTATGACTCTTTTTGTCTTCTTGCATTATCAAGCTGATTGCATCTTTCCTTGACCTCTTGTAAGTGTTGTCTTGCTTGGGCAGCAAGCATCTTGGCCTTCTTAGCTCTATGTGACCATCCATTGCACGTCTCTTGAGCCTTTTTCACATCTTCCAAGGTGGGGTAAACACAATCAAAACCTTTATGGTTTGAATCCACAATATAAATCTCATGTGCAACACACTTAACCTGAGTACCATCATAGGAAGACTCAACAACCTCATTACCTTCATGTGAAATGGATGATACCACATGACTAGAGCTACTATTGCAAAAATTAAAATAGGGATCAGACTTTGGAGACATACTTTCAGCATCCCTAATGGACTGATCCATGATTGTAATCTCTTCCATTTTGTGATCAACTTGATGAATCAATGGTGTGCTATGTGTCTCCTCCTGATCTAGAGTTATTTCTTCTTTAGGAATCCCACATGATGACTGATTTTTGTTTTTCATAGGCTGCAACTCATAAGATAACACATCTTCATGCCTTTCTTCCGCATACCCTGCAAGTGACTGATCCATTATGGTGTTTTTATCATGAACATCGATAGGTTGACACAAATCTTCTTTCTCACATGAAAACATATCATCAACTATGGCATGGTATTCCTTTTTTGCAAGCTTAACCTTATGACAAATTTTTGGATGCATGTCAATGTAATCTTTGAAATGAAAGTTCTCCCTAACATATTGAGGAAGAGTATTATACTCCTCAAGTATGCTAATTACTTCCGTTTTCCTATCTAGTGGCAATGGATCCTTTCTAGAAGAAGATGATGATCCACTAGCATGTCCAAATTTCCTTGACATAGAATCATTGAACTGCTGCAATTGAAGCTTGAATTTTTGTTGTGACTATTCCCATTCTTTCCACAGGGTTATATCTCTTAACAATTTTGCCATAATGATCTACCACGCTGACCAACTGAAACTAACATGCCAGAGCAAAAATCGAACCTGTACTATTAATATGAATTATCAAAACTTTTGATCCAGTACCCAGATGCCAAAATGAATTATCAAAACTTTTTAGCCAGTACCCAGATGCTGAAATGAATTATCAAAACTTTTTATCCAATACCTAGATGCCAAAATCTGTTGTGACAATTTCTCACAAACCCTACAGGCTGGCAAGATGTAGGCTTTGATACCACTGGAAGATCCCTGATGGATGCCCTTGCTGTTCTGCTGTAGTTTTTAAATTAATAAATTATATTTTCCTGTGATTTCTCTGATGGTCTTTGAGAATAGACAAAAGTTGCAAAAGGTTTTGTTTTTTGTTTTGTGTTTTTTGATAGTTTTCACAATAGTAATGAATAATGAACAATAAACATGAGAGGAGACTGAAAATAAATAAGAGCATAGAGCCAAATCAGAATTGCTATAAATCGTACCAGGCAGATTTTTGATTTATAAAGCCAAATAATATATCCAATGCAGTTCCAAGGAACTTACATCCAACAATGATGCCAAACTGTTGCAAATGGAAGCCGTAAGACTGCAAGGAATCACGTCCTAACTGAAAGAATCAATCTGTAACGCTAAAACCATAAATTTGCAACCTGAATCCACAATAAAGAATGGTGTACTCTATCCCTGATAGCAACGCACAATGTTTGAAGAATCCAATGCCAATAACTGCTGAGGGCTACGTCCAAGCCAATCCAGAACCTGGGGTTTGCGTCCCAGATGAAGAATTGCTCTCTCAGAGCCAATTCACAAAAACAAGTTTTTCAATATGCAAAAGATAATCTTAGAATGAAGCTTCCATCTCCTTATAACCCCCTCTCAATTGCAAATCGAACCCTAAGTGTCTCCAAGTGGTGTTGTGTAGTGAAAATGTTATAATTTCTTATTTTAAAGTAGTCATGTTACTAGAAAATGACATTTTTCCTCATAGATAGAATTCCATTCACTGAAATGCCCTGAGACCAAAGAGAAAGATTTAGAGAATTTTGAGACCTTTCCAACGAGCTATCACACCATAGGATGCGCATCCAGATGAGGCCAAAAAACCCCTTATTACTCCAAAATGGCTAAAACTTAACCTTATTTAATTTATTTAATCACCAACTTAGAAAATATTTAAATATATTAAAATATTTTCCACATGGTCCCAAAAGGCCCAAAATGACTAATCAAACATGAATCTGACCTTGTCACCTGTCTATGACTGATGCCAGACAAGATGTGTCAACTGGTAGTCCATCCCTAAAATCTAGGGATGCTCCTAAAAAGTAGGAGACAACCCCAATCAACCAAAATTGAGTCCCAATGACTCCTCTGCTGTGTGCACCTCTGAGAGAACTGTCACTGAACTGGGAGTTCCTCCTAAAAAATAGGAGATGCACTCTAAGTCTCCAAAACGTTTGCCGAGGTCTCCAAATGCCTCCTAGACAACTCCTAGTCAATCCCTACAAATTAGGAATCTCTCCTAAATTGTAGGAAACTGTTGTCTACTGCTCCAAACTACTTGGGAAGCTCATGCATGACTCTCAAAGTCCCTGGGTTGGTTCCCTCTACACTCTGCTGGCCTATGGGAACTAGATAATAGACCAACCCTGCTAGAAATGTTGTCACTAAGGAAGGGCAGAAATTGGGGACATGACATAATCCAATTGATGTACCTAGTGATTTTGCTATAGGTCAGAAAAAGCCTCCGCGGGCTTGACAGGCTATACAGGAGGTAGAAAAAGTTGCAGCTTCTTGAGGCAATTTTAGAGAAAGTAAGAGACCTCAAAAGTTTTTAATTTATGTCACCCTTGTTGAGAGGGAGTCTTAGAATCAACGATCCTTGCTAAAATGAATATTTCTCTGAGATGGAGAAATATGAGGTGAGTGCCCTTTGAGAGATGTTGCTCTTTCCACACATGGGAGTAGCCATGACAGCATCACATTAAGTGACTCCATGACGACATCACATTAAGTGACTCTGTGTTGAGAACTTCTGCACAAACTTCTTTCCTCACGTGGGAGTAGCCATGGTGGACATCATATTGAGTGAATCCATGGTGTTATCAGATTGAGATATTCTGTGATAAACGCTTTTTCAGAGATGGGTGTAGCTATTGTGGGTGTCATGTTGAGAGACTCTATGACATGGATATTTGGAAAGATACCTCCCTAGCTAAGAGGGAGTGTTGATGTTATAGCGGCAGAAGTTCTCTTTTCCTCCCAAATTCAAAATGAATGAATAACTGATAGGACCGTCTCAAGTGGTGTGACGTTGCATTTCAAATAATAGTTTATTGAAGCAAAATCAATGCAGAAAGTCACCTCACTTTGTAACGTCATTTCTTTGTAAGAGGCCAACTCTTCATTGTCAAGATAAGTTTATTTACTTCCAGGAGGACATTGCATTCATACATAGATTGATGTTTTTTCTTGAAGGAGATCAATACGAAGGAGAATTCATTTTTGTCTGTAAATCCTCATCTAGAGAGGTGCTACTCATTATTGCTTCATTTTTATGTAGTGTTTGATCAAATTGTAATCAGCCTACTATTAAGTATATAACTGATATAGTTGTGGCTGGATTTTTCTCCCTAAAGTTGGAGGGTTTTCCCAGAGTATTTGTTGTGTCTTATTGTTCATTATTTTGTGCTTTTGTGCTTATCTTCATTCCTAGTATAAAAGATTAACATAATCTAGACTATTTTAAGGAAATTCCTTTTTCCAGAATGTATGTATTTTGGCAATGATTTATCATAGTAAATGCATAGCTATGAACAGATCTGGTTTATACAAAGTGGTCTCTGACATTATTTGAGTATATAGTCAGGTTTTCCCATTGAAGAGAATACAATATAGCAAGCATGCGATATTGTACAGAGAATATTGTGAAATAATATTAGATGGCCAGTTGATAACAATGATGAAAGGGAGGAGATTTCATGTTATATATAAGATAATTATCAACATTTATGAAACAAATGAAAGTAAAACTGGTAGGAGAGCAGGAATTTCCATGGCATTAGAAATATTAGCTTGCTACTATTTGTAATCTTCACTTGCTAGTATGGTCAAGTAATTGAATGGCAAAAGTAAGCATGCTTCTTTCGACATTTTGACTTCAAAATTTAGACAAAATCGCAGAAGTAAAAGAGGAATGAATACAAAGCCAAAATCAATGCAAATTGATTGCTAATAGAAAGAATGGTATCTACAATTTTTCTTAATGCATGCCTGTCAGAGTTGCAGAGACAATAAAATTATAAATGTAACAGCCGCAAATGTAATAAATGAGTAATATAAAGTCAAAAGCAGTGAGACTGGAACTTCGACAAAAACTTGAAATCACAAGGAAGAAACCCCAAAACAGTAGTTGATTGGGCAATGAATGGTTTGCCAAAAATTTAAACCAAGCCAGATGTTATTGGGGTGCAAAATAAGGAGCATGAAAAAAAAACTGGTAAAAAACTGGATGGCATTTGAACTAAAGACTGAAGCATCCAATGTTTTTGTGTATTTTGCACTGATAATCATAAGCAGTTTAAAAATTGCTAACTTGAAATTAAAAAAATATAAATGATAGCAAACATGTGAAAAATGGCAGTACTAGAAAGAATCCAGCTTGTCTATCATTGGGGACAAAAAGATGAAAAAGAAACAACGTATTAGTTATAAATCAGAAAATTGTCATGACCCCATCTTGTTTGGAATTGCTCATAATCACACCAGCGATTATATTGACAAGTCAGCAAAGCTTTTAATTCAAGAATGGAAAGTCTCTTTCATGTTTAATGTGTCTGAGCAGGCCGACTTCATAAAAGAAATAGTAATTAATATGATAAAGGCCAACTACTAATAAAGGGGTCGACCTGCTTAAAAGGAAGTTATAGAGAATATCCTTAACATAGTGACTAGCATTTGCCTAGAAGATGTGACAATTTGTTAAGGAACTGATTTGTTTGAGAAACAAAAGGTGTGATCAAAATTGGCAAAAGCAAGGGGTGTGCCTTGTTGTCCTTGTTTATGATTTGATGAATAAAAAATGATTCTTTTCAAGGTAGAATCTCTTGGAGAATGCTCTTCATTTGTGAAGATCCTTTAAAATGAAATGGATATCTTGGAAGCTATAAATGGAAATGGAAAATGGGACTAAGAAAGGCAACAGAGAAGAGCTGTGAGAATTGAATCAGATTCAAGATTACCAAAACTCAGAAATTAATATAGCAAACTGAAGTTTATGTATTGGTATAATATTGTGGTATGGAGTATAATGCATTACATGATGAATCGATTAAATTGTTATGTCTTCATTTTGATTATGATATATGTGGATATTTCATCACCTCTAACTTATGACTACTTAGTAATGAAGTAGGCATGTATAATGATGATGAAGCTTCCTTTATGACCTACAACCATTATGCTCCCATTATGGAGGAGATATATATTTCATACCAGAAATACATGTAACATAAGGGGCTGTTCAAGTAGAGTAGCCCTGAGTAGGGCTGGTTGGCCAAATGACGGGTCTCATTCCACTCTTTGGCTTAATGGATATGCTCGAGACACCTTGTATGATCCGTCATTGTACTTCGCAATGCAGATAAATAATTGGGGGATTCTTAAGATAACCCAATTTGTACTTTATATTAATTATGTTAATGTTTAGGACTATTTATAATATTGTGCACTTGCATAAATTTATCCATCTTTCATAATGATAACTAACCTGGGTGCAGGCTCTAATCAAGATATAAAGTTGACAATTGACATTACTGTATATACTCCAATATCTTATTTGGGGATTCTAGGGCAAATCAGAGCAAAGTCCCAGTAGGGGACATTATAGAAACCACCTTATTTTTGAGAAAATACACAACTTAGTGGTCAAAATAAATTTAAGTCTGACAGAGCAAAAAGATTGCAAGTATGAATATGCAAGGCAATATAAGGGGCAAGTTTTTTGCGAGAAAAATGAAACATAAAGAAAACAAAAAATATGCGCAATAAATAGGAGGTATTGGAAAGAAAAGCACCACTTAAGGGTTCCAACAAGGGAGCAGCTGAAAGTAGGCTCAGTTCCTTAATATGGTTACTCTTGAACTTTCCTCAAATTGCCATCATGGCAAAGCAATCTGGTGGACCTTGGTCCATGAATTTCCATAAGTGTCACCTTTACTTTTAGGTGTCCCCATGTTATCTAGAAGAGAGCTTCCTGGTCTATTAAATTTGAACTTGCGCCTATGGTGTGAAACTCCGTGCTCCCCATCACTAGACCCGAATACAGTAGGCAATATATTGTATATTAATATATATATTTGTTCTTTAAAGTAGTTAATGTGTATACTAATTAAATCAATAAAAAGTATATTATATTATTATAAGTCTGCCCTATGATTCTTATGATTTATCTGATACCAATTCCTCATTATTTCTGACCAAAAGTTCACCCTTGAAATAATAAATGGTAAAGCTTGGGAATTCGACCTGTCTAAATGATGAAGGTTGCACAATTGAAAATAGGAATATCATCCTCCTTTGATCTTTTTGTTTATTTTCATCTTTGTTTTTAGAAAACCCGTAGAGCATTTAGCAGAATCTCTCAGACATATATGAAAACTTGATAACATCCATCACTGCCCCACTCTTGCCACTTCCTCCACTCTCCTAAGTCTGAGGTCTCTATCACATTTGAATTAATAAATAGGATATGACTACCTTCCTAAGATTAGAGAGCATGCATATGAGTAAACAAAAACAATACCAGCTGTTTTAATGATGCACTTTTCTTCCAATAGTGTGTAAAAATTTTTTTTTCTTTGAAGGTCATCTATTTGTACATTCCATGTTCTTTGTTTGTTCAAAGTTTTGACACAAGGCAAAGTCACCATGGCAGAAAGTTTGTTGAATGTGGGGACTCCCTAGCATCCACATGATGGTCAGGTTGACAAGGTATTTCTTTTCTTTCTTGGGGGTGTTGAGGTGTTTTCTTGTCATATGTTGCAAGGGGACCTGGGTTGCTTCTGCTTTGGCAAGGATGTCTGAGGGATGTTCCTCCCTATAGGCAGCAGCAGTGATGGTGGTAGGGAGACATTTTATTCCCCATCCAAACAGCAACACCTTTTGAGGGGAGATGCTTCTCCATGGGAGATTGAGATTTTGACTTTTTGTTAAAGGCACCACTCCTTTTATATGATATTTTTTCGTTAAAAAAAGGGTAGGGTAGTGTTGTGGCTTCACAACACATGCCCCATTTTGAGTCAAAATGGGGACCCCCTCTTCGCTTTTAGGGCAAGGGATCTCATCCTCTAGAATAGGGCACCTAGTTAGGCACCTCGATGAATGGGTCTTAGTCTATGTCTAGTTAGTCGGCACCAAACAAAGTTGGGGAACTAGAAAATCAATTTTTGACAAGGCAAATAAATGGTGCACATGTGCACACCCTTGAGGGGTGCTCTATGGGCGCCCAAGAAAATAGCTCTAGAGAAGAGCATATGCGCACCCTTGGTCTCTAGATGCCTATAAATAAAGGGTCTTCCTCGCATTATGTTCATTTAGCATCCTCGCATTATGTTCATTTAGCATCTCGGAGCCCCCCAAAAACTGCACCTTGGCACCCTCAGACATCCGCACCCTTGCAGTACATCCAAATAGTTGTAGCTCATCCACCAACTCCCTAAGGTAAATCTTGGTGCACACATGCGCGCATGCACAACCTACAAAGGTGTACAATATGCGCAGGATGCACATATATGAGTTAAACACCCATCAAAGGCACCACGCATGTGCACTTGGTAATGTGTGCAAGGTGTGGTCACTAAGAGCATTACCAGGCCAGGGTGCGCACCATGCACACATGCACAGGTGCGCTCCGTGCACACATGCACAAGTGCGCTTTTTTGGCCCTTTTGGCTAAATCTGTTAGTTTTTTGCTATTCTTTTGCTAGTGTCTCGTTAATTTTTTCCAGTTCTTTCGTACTAGTTAGCGTCTTTCAAACTTTCCACATCAATATACTGACATGTCTTTTGTGCAAGTTAAAATGACATCATGCTCATCATCTTTGGCGGCAAAGATAGCACTTAAACCAGTCACCTTCAAGTTCCAAGGCACACCGTAGAAATCACAATTTGTGGATAAGCACTCAAAAGTCCGTGACACAGAGATGTGCCATAGTGATTGGAACACATTCCCGGTTTTGTGCAACAAGCCAAGGGAAAGGTTAGAGATGATATTGTCGCTAATTCTAAGCAGGTTAGTGAATGTCTCTTCCCACCTTGTGTCCATCCAATCTTTAGAATTGATAATGGCACTAGCCCACCATTACATGCTAGGGGAGAAGGTTGTAATAAGTGTTACGAGGGAGATGGTTTTGGATATACGTCTTGATAATTTAGGGAAGGTTTTCCACCTACCACCTGCAAACTAATTCTAGAAGATTACATGACATAGCAAACAGGTTGTACAAGGAGCATGAACAAGAGGCAAAAGGCATAGTGCAAGAGAGGTCAACATGACCTGGGGGTACATGATAGATGATATTGGCTACAGTATAGAGCTTTTGAGTAGAGTTATGGGACTTGTCATCTTGAAACCTGAATGGTCCATTTCATTGAAATCATCAAGAGGAGGGGGTTACCAATTGACTGGGCTACCATCATTAGCAATAACGTGGACGAACAACTCAATTAGGTAAAGATTGACCCTCACTTGTACATGACTTCCTATGTGGTCTATCTTTTGGGTAGCTAGACCAACCGATTATCCAGGATTAGTAAAAAAGGAAGCATGCAAGACAAAACTGCTTGGCCGTACATAGTGTACCCTTGGTACAAAAGAAACTCCTATTCAAGAGCCCGGAGTACAAATTGGTAAATGATGGCTTCGTCTTTGCTATACTTTGGTTCATTGAAGGGGACTTTGCAAAGAGATTGTTTATAGAGGCTATTGCGAGATTGTTTATAGAGGCTGTTGCCTGAGTAGCATTAGTTCATTCAGTTCAACACATTCACATGTATCTGGGTGGCAGGGACCCTTCTGTGTCCAAAGAAGCTTCCCTGCTATTTGTTCAACCGATTAATATTATAGGAGATAGCTAGGCAATTGGCCTCAGCATATGACAGGGTCAAAAAGCAACACGAAGACATGGGTATGGCCCATTACCATTGGAACTTTCAAGGTCAAACGAAAGTAGGATATAGCCACATATGAGTTGGAATGGGATCAATGTCCCTTGGATGATTACCCAGTAGCTTGCCCCTACTTTGACAACATTGGAATGGTCCAACATCTCGTAGGGAAGCAGTTCATACTTGATGCCTCTATTGAAGATCACCAGATGAATTGCACAGATGACTACAATGTTCGAATAAGGAACTATTGTAAGATGAGTCTACGAATACCAGAGAGAGCCCTCAATTTAAACATACCATTAAAGATATGGAATAAAGACACCCCAGATTTTTTGGACCCATTATACAATAGGGATAGGATCTTTGAGAGGCCTATAATGAATGCCGAGATTGGCCGAGAGAAGAACGATGACATACAACATAGGGCCAAGCATGTCATCCAGCTAACTAGAGATTGGACAAGGAAGCCTTTTCACTTGGAGCCAGTTCCTAATGCGCCAACACTACATGATACAATTAGGCCCAAGAAAGGCAAAGGAACCAAAGTCACTGTTCCAACTTACTAGGAAAAGTCCCTGATATGACCAGAAACAATTTAAAAACATGAGTGGGAAATGGCCTTCTTATGTAGTGACAAGGTCAAGGGGAAGAAAAAAAAGAAGGCAATGTAGGAAGGAGCCCAACCAAAAGAGGCTCAGAGCAAAGAATCACTGGCTTAGGGCAAAGAAGCTCAGCCTCCACCTATCGAAACCTTGACCCAAACAAAAGCCTCTCCGTCAGTACCTAAGAGGGCTAGGACCAAGACAGTGGTAATAAGGGAGAAGAGGAGGAAGCTTAAGAAGAAGAAGAGTGCCTCATCTCCTCAAATCCCGAAGACCATACTTGAGACAAAAGAGGAAGAGCAAGGGGACAAGATCGAATATCTCCTGCTCAATAGGAAAACCCAGTCAGCTAGGGTCGTAGAAGAGGAGAGACGGAGGAGTGCAACCTAGACGCATCCTTTCATTCCAGCACAATCAATTCGACTTGAGGATTTCATTGACGAGGAGGGATGGACAAAGTCCATAGAAGAAGATGACCTTGATGTCCTTGACCTCTCAGAGTTCGATTTTATGCCCATTGGGATACATTTGGAGGGCAGAGTGATAAGTGACATGCCTCGGAGAGAATCTCTAGGTGAGGACTAGAATCAATTGCTTCCATTGACCAGTGGGTATACCACCTCCACCACTAGGAAAGCCACCTTCGCCTCCTCCACCAGAGCAAGAAACCACCTTTATGCCACTGCCAATCACTGGATCAAATAGTCAAATAGCTGGCAGGGATGATTTTCAATAGTTACATAGTGACAAAGTTTTAGAGGAGGGGTAGATTGCTGGAGAGAGTAAAAAACACTTGTGGAAGGTTCAAAAACTTCTCCTTAGAGGACAATAACAACCACTCCATCAGTCAAGCCATTTAGGATAGAAAATACCCGAGTGATCCGAAGCAGCTAACCTTCATTACGAGGAATTGGAGCAGTGACTTAATAGCACATATAGCTATTCTTCCTCCCCATGCACATATTGAAGACATTTCCCTTAAGGACTACCAGATGCAGGAAGTAGTATTAGGAAAGGCCACCCAAGATACGACCAAAGTTTTGACTACAACAGGCCTTAGGTGCTTTGGTACCTAGATCAAGATGGGTCGAGATATTGGAATTAAGAAAGCCAAATGATCTGCTCTGGGAGTATGTAAAGGAGGTAGTTAGTCCATTGGACCCTGCTCATCCCGAGGTCACTTTAGCAATTGCCCTCGATAAATGAGCTTCGGCCACAGGACATGGCGACTCATTTTTGGATGCATGCTAAAGGTGGTGTCACAATTTTGAGGACAAAGGAGTATTGATTAATTAATCTAACATGGATGCACTGCTAGGTATATAGATGAATGCAGATAGACTGGTTACCATAGTAGACTAGGATTTTGGGGTAATGGATGAAGTGGCCACATGGACCAAGGACTTGGAGGCATTGCAAACAATTAAGGGCCAGAGATACTAGATGCTACTAGATATTTATTTTGTGGAAGAGTTAGATAAAGTAGATGATTGGATTGAGAGGATAGTAGCAGGAAATAGGGTGATGATCGGGATGTATGAAGATATTGATGTAAAAAATAGAGCCCTAGATCAAATTTTGGAAGTTAATAAGAATTATAATGCGGCGAGTCTGGAGATTTTTGAAGCTGACTCCAGGACTTGATTGTGTTTGAGCGAAGCAATGGTGCAATAGTTCGGAGCTTTATTTTAGACTTCAGCCTCAGAAGATGATGTTAGGCATATTTTTAGAACTAAGGTGGCACTCACAGAGTCATACTGCAAACTAGAGAATTTTGTAGAGATCAAGCAAGAGGTCAGCAAGTATCGTCGAGAAATGTGAACAAACTATGAATTTTTGGTCTTGCGGATACCCTTGAAATCACTACTATTATTCAAAAGTTCAAAGCAGCTCACGTAGACATCATTTTGGTACAAGGGTCACAAAACCCAAATGCTGGAAATTGAAATTTTGACACTTAGAAAAATTCTATGAATTTTGGTCTTGCCACCTATAGGTGCGCTTTTCACAAGGTGTGCAAAGCACATATGTGAGTTTTTCACCAAGGTGCACCAAACATTAAGGTGGGCTAACAGTTTTGATCAGTTGTGGTAGCGCCAACAGTTAACTGCCAATTGTTATTTTTGAGCATTCCATGCACCAAAAGCACATTTTGACAACAATTTAACTTCTAGAAATGCCTAGAGAAGGCTGAGCTTGCATTTTTTGAAGCTCTAGTGACTCCTAGATCATCTCATGACTTCTCTCTTCTTATCTTCTTTTATTGTTTTAAGTCATGTAAATGCTCATGCACACATTGATATAAACGAGGTTGGAGACCTACTTAGCACCATTTTAGAGAGTAAGTTTGTATATAGTTAGCTTTATTTTATTAGTTTTCAGCATACTGTTTGCATTAGAAGAGCTCTCACTCCTAGCAGAAAACAAGGAGGTTTTCTTATAAAAACATGGATGTAATATGTACTCTAGGCTGATATTTTGATGCAATAATAAATGCTATTGTTGCTCTCATTCTAAGTGTAGTAAATCTTGCTGGATTGTGTTATTTTTATGAATTCATGTTCATGAATAGTAATGGAGCTAATGGTTTTACTGTGTTATGATAATTGTGTGATCTTTTAGTTTTGGTGTTTGCCTTATGTTAACAAATTCTACTGTTGTGATGAATTGGAGAAAGGATCACTATTGTTCTTGCATAGTGTTTTATCTCGTGTGTGCGCACTTTCCGTGGTTGCACAATTTGATGACTTGTGAAACATCTTTCAGTTTTCATTAAAGTTTTCATTGACGATTGCATCAGTGGAGTTGAGGAAGTGTTGCTCCTAATTTCATTGGTTTCCTACCAGGTCGTTTTGCTAATTTAATTCGCAGATGTGTTGTCGCTTTGGCTTACATCTGTTAGGAATTTCCCTTTCAGTAATTTTCTTTAATCTCTCATTATTTAATCTTCGTTATTCGCTTTTCAAACACGTGGTTAAGATAGGAATTCATATAGTTGCATTGATTAGAAATTGTATTCATCATAAAATGGAAAATACAAAAATACATTGGTTTTGTGGTTATGTTTCATCAAAGTTGTGCAGAATTGACAGATACCAGCAAAGGCCTCCTTGTGAACACCCACATTTATCTTCAATTGAGCTACCCAAGGGGTTGAAAAACAACATTCGAAACCTTGGAGTTGGTCATTGATCGGCTTTTCAAGAGAGAGATTTGAGAGGATTTCTGCCATTAGCATCATGCCAAACGACCGCTCAACAGGGAGTAAGCTAAGGACAAGAGGTGTTCTAGTAATGACATTCTAATGCTAGTGTATGTGCTCATTTGTGGTACTGTATACCACTAATAATAACAGAAAATAGCATTTTGAATAAAACTCAAATTGACTATGGGGATCTGCTTAGCAGATTGCATGTTGAGGATGAGATAACGTGAGCAGAGGATTCCTGTTTTAGCACTAATTTCTAAGCAATAAGCGGGGACTGTTTCATATTTGAGAATCTAGTCTTTGTTTGTTCAACAAGAAGTCTAAAAGATGTAACCATGGCTTCTAATAAATTTAGCATCCAGGGAAAGTAAACAAAAAACAAGATGTGGTATACTCCAGGCACAAGACATAATATTAGAGGATATTATTAGTTCACAGGGCTCATACTCAAGGCTTCACAGACCACTCTGGGCTTGGGATCAAACTAGGAGAAAAAAACCTCTGGACAATAACATTAGAAAAACAAAATAATTTAATTAATTCCATAGTCTCATCAATTTGATGTTTTAGAGTACATTCTATGAACTTGCTGAAGTTGCCAAAATTTTATAGACTTATGCATGGTCTTAAGTGGACTCACTTGTCAGTTTTGATTCATTTTTTGGGGGTTGGCTTGGTAGTAGGAGAGTACTATGGAATCGGTCACCTATAGGAATATTGTTTTGCATAGTTAAATGACATGATAAGTAAGGATATAAAAATAATTTTGTGTAAATTTTATAAGGTCCCCTACCATTCTATTCATAAAACAAATCCCAGCATTACTTGTCTCCATTCCAGAAATGCCATGGAAGATGGTTGTATTCCAAACAAGTTCCTAAACCCATTGTGAGAGCCAAATATCATAGCTAGATAAAGATCTTTCAGTGTAAGAGGATCAACAGAAACACAATTTATACTCTAAATTCACTTACATAAAATTGGCACGATAGTTACAAATCAATGATACTTATGAAAAAAATCCTGCTTAAAAAAATCTAAATTTCATGTCTTCATTTTGAAAAGATTTAGATTTTAATATCTAAATTACTGTTTCGAGTTTGGTTACAAAGAATTGGTTTGCTGGTACAGAAATTTTTTGAAAAGGGGTTTGGGTTTAGTAGTGTGTAAGCTTAGAAGCTTGAATTAAAATTAGAATGTCACATATTATCACAAAAACATTTAAACAACAAAAAACACCATAAAGTTGTAACCATAGCATCATGAATCATGATCACACCCATCATAGCATCATATACTTCAAGTTCAACATCAAAGATTCAAAACATTAAAGATCAAATCATAATATCAAGTTCAAGTATCATTGTTTGAAGTTCAACTAGTGGATTAAAAATTTGTTGATATTCTTCTTTTTCATCATCTTCTTCACTTCCCTTTTAAAGATCTTCTCTTGGCAACATATTTAAGGTAGTCTTAGGTGGTCTTAGCCTCTTAATTGTTCTTAGGTGGTAGCAATTTTCAAGTCTCTAAGTTCGAGAGTGAGTTTGAGCAATTTTAGCTTGCTGGAAAGTAATATATGTCTTGGGTGTGAGCAAGTGGTTGAGCTAAGTTTGTTAGGAATATAGAATTGAAACTGAGTGATTCTTGAGGAAATGAGCTAGAATCATTAGAAAATCCTTGTTCTAGATTCAATTTGACCTCAAAAAGCCAAGACAAGTTTGTGGGAGATAACATTGCTGAAGGCATGTTGAATCCTGAAATTTGGCTGAGTCTGGATTTTTTTGGAAACCCCCCAAAATCTAGAAGTTGCATTTTAACTCCTATGAAGTTGAGACCTGTTTCAAACCAAAGTAACGAGAATCAGAATCGGATCTGAATAAGCAATGCCAAATCAAATCGTGAATTGGCCACAAATCAGAATCGAATCAGCCACGAATCGGAATTGAAATGAATTGGCAAATTAAAAAAACCCTTGAAATTTAGTAACTTATTTCATAAACCCTTTATTGCTGATTCGATTTATCGATTAACAAAAAATCGTTTGGCTTGAATCACCGTGATTCTCGTTACTATGTTTCAAACATCCTGACAGTATTTATACAAATATAACTTACAGTATAAGAAAGGACTTAAATGTTATATTTGTATAAATCCTCCTACCCTAAAGCTGAAAAAGGATTGAGTTCAACATCAGATTGACCGGTTAGTGATTGCTCCACCCAGGCACCAATGGCAATGAGTTGGTCTAGGTGGCTGAAAATCAAACCCTGTCTGGACCAGCAGTCGAACTGTACCAGGACCAAGTACCAGTTCGAACTTTTCCTGGTTCAGCAGTCAATATATGTGAACTGGACACCTAGGATTTTGTTAGCGGTTTTTTTTTGGGGGGTCTTGTAGTCATTGATGTAAGTGAGCTAAGTTGATAACCTATGTAGGCATTGATGTAGGGATTGAAGATTAAGTAGAAATTGCAGCTGCCTCTGCCTTATGGAACTCCAGTTTAGCAGGTGACACATTTAATACGTCTACATTTCTGTTTGGTGAAAATTGTTGAAATGGAGTGGCTGTGGTATATTTTCCTCTGGTAGGCAGTGCAAAAATTAGCAGTCTCTATTTCTACATATGGCTATTTAATTGTCATCAATAATATGAGGTGTTCTATTTTGGTAAACATTTGAAATGTATATCTAAATGACATTAAAAAGGTAAAAATCTTTTTACTCACTAGAAAGTGAGAAGTGACATTCTCATTTTTGGGATTTTTTTGTTCACGTCATGAGATTTTAGCACCTTCTAATTTTCACTCCACAGGTCATTCGATATCCACAGTATGCATTAAACACAATAGAACTTTGCCCTGGCTGGCTTACTTGGCTCAGGTATGAAGATTTAATAGCTCATTTCCTGGAATTGATCTTTTGATCGTCCGATTTGATACCACATTTTGTCATTGTCAAATCTTTGGAGCTAACATGCATTTTTTGCAGATATTCTGCTTTTATTATCTTGTACCCCATAGGAGCACTAATTGGAGAGAGTAAGCTTATAACTTCATAATGTGCACTGATTCTCTTGGCATTATTTACGTAAAAAGACAGTAGACCCAATTTAAATTGTTTTCCTTGTGTATTTCTCTTCTAGGTATGGCTTCATAAATTGAAACTCTATTTTCATTTATGCAGTGCTGGTTATGTATAAAGCACTTCCCTATATACAGAAGAAAAATCTCTATGGCAATGCCTTCAACAAGTTACCATTTAGCTATTACTCATTTATTGTGGTATGTAAATCACAAATTATATTATATTAGTCAATTTTGTTTTTCTGTATTAATCCAAGGACCAACTTAACTCCACCGTTTAATATTTATGCATTTGATTCTTTGTTGATGATTGACAATTGCAGGCTGTACTGGTATGTTATCCATTTTTATGGCTAAAACTATACATGTATTTGTTCAAGCAAAGGAAATCCAAGTTAGGGAAAATGGGACAAAGTAGGAAGGCTCTTACACCCAAAACAAGGGTAGAATAGCTGAGCTCAGAGGTTATTGTGTCGAAGGTTTGTATTTCTTATGTATTTGTCAAGTGGACTATTGAGAACTAAAAAAAATCTGACTTGTAAACAATAGAGAACACTAAGATAAGACAAACAATGCATTAAATAAAACTGTTGTCTATTTGTGAATGAGTTCTTATGCTAGGTGTAATTTACCTAATATTTGCAGTCTTCAATATTACAAGGCTAACAATTTTTAGAGGAAAGCAACTGATATTATATGCCGATATTGATCAAGTGATCTAGGTGCTAACATATAAAGATGCGCTTGCACTTTTGTGGAATTAAAAAAGCCAAATGTTCAGAACTTACTAAGAACATTTCAGGGCCAAGGTATAGGATAAAAGGTTGAATGATTTCAAGTTTGGCCAAAGGAAAAGTTTAGGTTTTCATATGAGATCTAAATAATTACAGTTGTTTAATATTTTCTATATTTCCATTGGGTAAATTGGTAGAATGTTCTTAACATATTTAATAAATTGGTTAAAATATATAACATTTGTATAGTTTATTTATTAGTCTCCATATTTGTTTTCCTTATCTGCAGGAATCTTACAAAAATGAGTTGTGTGATTCCTGCCACGTTGCAATTCTCTCCTAGTGCTTGTGCTTTGTATATTCTCAAGACTGCTTGGATAGATAGATTATCTATGATGTTATATGCATTGGATTAGGTCGTAAGAGGCCTGCTTTATCGTATGTGTTAGTCCATACTTGGTGTTCGCTGTTGGTTTACTATTATATCCATGCATTCATATGTATGGCTTAGAGCCATAGTATTTTTTTCCTATTAATTATACCATTGGACGATTTGAAAATTGTAATCTCCGCTGCAAATGGGTTTTGTAATGCAACACCTTTTGGGATTGCCACAACAAGTAGTATCACTGCCTCAAGTTCCACTTCAACAGGAGCTGCCGTTGCTACCGTTGCTTGCATCCTCCTTCTGTGTTCTTCTAGATCTTCCATGGAATTGGCTAATCCCACCTCAAATGGGTTTCTTCTTCAGATCTTTTTGTCCAGGTATGCCTGCGAGTGATCTTCCACGTAAGACCTTCACCTGGCCATCTTGGACATGTCTTTCAAAATTGTCATTTGCAAGCCTCATAGTAATAGATACCTGCCAAACAATGTCATCAATTATGAGCCTCTTGAGAGACTTAGTAAGTACTCTAGCGTGACCATTGAAGAAATCACTATTCCTAGCTTTCCAAACTGACCAAAGAACTCACTTGAAAGAATAGACAAATTTTTTTTTAATTCTTTCTTGAGGTGTTGGACCTGTCCTGCAATGTTCTTCCAAGAACTAATATTAATACCAAGAGGGAAACCAATTAGGTTCCAAACTTCTCATGCAAATAAATAATTAAACAAAGATGGCCATGACTGTTTTAGGGAGCCTACAGAGAGGACAAAATTGAACTCCCCATTTTCTTTAAGATCAAGGAGCTTGAGGAAAAAAAGACTCAAAATGAAGCATCTTTTCTTAGGCACAATAGGCTTGTACCAAACACCGCGAAGAATGATTTGCCACATAGATGAATCAAGGTCAAAGTTCCAGGAATCAATAAGTTGGGTAATGATAATAACACTATCAGCGAGAATAGAGTAACCCATCTTAGCCTTGACTTGCAGGAGGGGAGTGCCATATGATCAAAGGAAGCAAGTGTATCTATTGACTATAGGGTCACAAGGTTGAGGAAGAACCAATGTCATTAGAATATCTTATTTATTATCATTTTAATGGTCAATATTGTGTAACTCGTAAAGATTAGAATGTTTCTAATAACAACACTTGTTAGCATAAATTAGTTAGTTATTTATTAGTCCCTGTCTTATCTATAAGGCAAAGAACTAAATGTTCCCAACTGGGGTCCATAATTAATTTTTATAATCAAAGTCACCGTATTGAAAAAGCTAAAAAATGATTTATTTTTAAATTAATTTTTAGACATTAATAACTTATTTTTGATTGGTTGATCTGCATTATCCTAGGGGTAAAATTGATTTATTGTATAAGAAATTACCAGAAGTTAAATTCTAGAAACTTCGTCATTGTCACCGCCTAAAAAGCACACTGGCGCACTGGAAAGTTTTTTCAACTTAGACATTATAGGCTCACTGAATGATTCATCTGTGGGGGCAAACCGAGTGAACCCATTGGCAAAGGTGTTCTCATAGGTCTTCCAAACCCCAGTACTGGTTATCAGCTTCAAAATCCTACATCTAGCCTTGTCAAGCACTTGGGTAATGTTTAGATTGGACAGAGGAGTAGGGGAAACAATCTCTTCTGCATTTCCACGGTAACAAAACTCATGGGAAGGATCTATTACTTCATTCCGAACAACACAAACCCAGATCTGTCCCACCAAATGCCTCAGCCACATTAAACGTAGTGGCCCTTTGCGGAACCCTAGCCAGGTAGCTCTTCTTCCGCTAGCTCAACAACAAAATAGGCCTCAACAGATGGAAGCAAGCATCTACGCAGCTAACAAAATGGCCTTGTTTAAAAAATTTAAGTAATTAATTTCGTCAATGGACACCCCCTCCTTTGTTCGCATTGTGGAGTGGGCAGAATGACTCTACTTGGAACAACATGAACGACATAAGATTATTGTCCTAAAGTGACTAATATCACTTTCTAGTTCTTGACGTTGAATTTAATGAAAAAACTTTTGAATTTTCAAACAATTGTAATCAATCTTACTGTCCATGATAATTATAAATTAAACATTGTTTTCATTGGACATAATACTGAATTTGGGTTTGCGTTTTGTGCAGTCACAAGGCAAAAAAATAGAAATAAAAATATTACTTAACCTTGAATATTGTCACTGGACATAACGCTGAATTTGGGTTGTGTTTTGTGCAGTCACAAGGCGATAAATAAAAAAATTTATTACTCTGTGTTTTCATTGGGAACCTTGAAAATTGTCACTGGACGTAACACTGAATTTGGGTTACGTTTTGTGCAGTCACAAGGATAAAAATTAAAAATAATTATTATTGTGTGTTTTCGTTGGGAATTCGGAAACATAATGCTGAATTTGGGTGACGTTTTGTGCAGTCACAAGGGGAAAAATAATTTTTTTTTTATTACTCTGTGTTTTCAGTGGGAACCTTGAAAAATATCATGTAACACCTTTATGAAAGCATGGCCTAAAATATCTCATTTTAATAACATTATTTTCATTTCATACAACTTAAACAAGATTCTTAACATATTAATCTTAAATGATTTTAAAATAATAGTGTGTTATGTTATAAATTTTTTATTATCTTGCAATTATCAAGAATTATAGTTTAATTGTAATGGTTTATTTTATATTTATACCAATTGTTTCTTTTTTGTTTTATTGTGATTTTTTTTTTCTTATATGTTAACAACAGTAATTTGGTTGGAAAAAATCTAAATATAATATAATATATTTAATATTTGTACACAAATTAATTAAGATTCATAAGGTTAATGTTTTGATGAAAAATAGAGTCAATTTATGATGTTGCTAGCTTTATTCATTATTTTGAATACAACTTAGCAAACATGGAGAAGTAGAACTCATAAGACAATTTAATTTATTTTTAAGTTTTTTTTTTCAGGTTAATTTTTAAATTAAGATTAGTTTTTATTAATGCCAATAGGCATTCTACAATGGCAGAAAGGGTGAATTATGAATACAAATGGCATTCTACAATTACTTTTGAGCTAAAATTTGACAACCATTTGCATCCCAAAATATCAATATTTGTTGTAAACATAATATACTTTACAAAATAATTTCATAAATGCCAAAATATTAAGAGTAAATTTTAAGTATTTTATAATTGATATCTATTGACATTTTTTAGATAGATTTATTTAAGATATCGATACTAGTTATTAACTTAGATTTATTTTTGTTGACTATTTCTTATTGAAAATTTAGCTACTAATTTAAAATTACATTATGTTATTTAACTTAGGTATTTCTAATTCTTTTTAAAATAAAAATATTATCTATAAATTTAATTTTCATAGAGACTTTTTTAATAGCTATTTGTCAATACTTACCTCTTTCATAAAACTTCTTTGCATTAACATAGTTTATGATTTAAAATCATCCAATTGATGTTTCATTTACTCATTGCATATGCCAAGGACTCAAGCTTCTTATTTTCTTATGTTCTTGCATAAGTAGTATAATTTGTTAATCACTACTTAATTAATGTTAGTTTCATTTCCTTCACATTAATCATTAGAATTGGTTTATAATAAATTTAGATTAAGTTTCATTGTGTTGAGCATTTTGTTGTTAGTTACATTGCTGCAATTTATTGCTTTATTCACATACAATGACACTTGAGAGATTACATCAACAACCACTGTTATATGAAAAGAACTGGTTTAGATTAGTCTCATTGTTCATATCTTTCATTGTTGTTTTATGCTTCTAGTAGAGACTATAATTACTTTGTTGCATGCATGGTGTTAATACCATCCAAGTATATATGTCCGTGGTCAATAAATAAATGAGCCTCAATTAGGATGGCAATTTACTTAAGGGGTGATTAATTTCCATGTTAAGAGTGCGAATTGAGTTGTCTACACGAACTATTTATCCATAATGGAGATTAGCCGTCTATTATGTGACTCCAATCATTTCCATCAACCACTATATAAATCTTCTAATGGCTCATCCATTATCCAACACCTATTTTACTCCTATCCAATCCTTTTCATAAATACTCACCTATTTGACCTTATCACCTATTTCATCTCCCTTTATTATCACCTTATAAAATTAATTGAACATACCTTCAATAGCCATAGCCCATTTTAGCACATCTTTAAGGGTGTTATCTAACGAGTGAGATGCATAATTTTTTATTTTATTTTCTATCACACACACATCCATTACCTTTCAAAACAATAAGAAAAAGTAGAAAAAAGAGAGGAAAAGAGTAATAATTTGCCTTTTGCTGAAAATCACTTCTTCTGGTGGCTTGAGAAATTACCTTAATGAAAACTTGACAATCATGCATTGTGTATATTCCATTTATCCCTTGCATTGTACACTTGGAGAAAGTTTCATCTATGCCATCCTATCCACCCCTATATTGTTTTGCTTCATTAGCACTCATCCACCCTATGTACGTTGATGTTCCTTTTTAAATTTTGATCTTGAAAAGGTTAAAGATATTCTTCAACATTAGGTATTCATTTTGTTTATTCTTATTTAAACCCTTCAATCCTTATCCATTATCAATTACCACATTTGATCTTGCTTATGCCATATATAACCTATATGCATTATATCCAAATCCATACCTTAGTCTTGATCAAAACTAAGTACATAATTGATGAAGGGTGCTTCCCTTATTATCACAAACACACCCAACAAAACATAGGAACAAACAAGAAATTTCAATAATCAAACATTTGCAAGAATAGGTACACCTGTTTTCTATTATATTCAATGAGATGAAGTTAGTATATAAAAATTTGAGCATTTTCATTACAAATATTTGCTAGACAAAGTCACCACATACACCATCAAAATTGACCCAAGTAATCCTACGACCTTTTATACAAGAAAATTTTAACCACCCTAGAAGGTTCTAGAAATTATAACCCTAAATTTTGAGGGTGACCTTACCTAGAATATTATTAAGTTTTTTTTCTTACATTAGAAAAGACCCAAAACAAATTTCCGAAGTCAAAACAAGGTTTGAAGGAATTATACTTTTCCATTCTATGTAATGTAACTTCTGGAGGTCATAACTCTTGACCCATTGTTTGATTAGTTATTATAAACCCATTTTAAAAATGATAGGAAGTGCTCTACATGAATTCAAATAGTTAGTCAAGATTTGAACCCCTATGAAGACTTTAAATCCTTCAAAATAGAGTTCAAATTTTTTTACCCTTTGGTCAAGATATTTTTTTTTTCAATATCGTCAACACCAGACTTGATCTTGCAACAAAACAAAATTGGAAGTCTGATATTGCTAAAGCAAACTCCATGGAAGAAATTAGAACATTCTGAGTTATAATGAACAACTTAATAAAAATAGAAAGTTTTCAAAAATAGTAACTTTGCACAAAGATGCCCCTTATTGAAAAATTAGACAATATTTTTTGGTGATGCAAGATTGCTCTTACACCTTGGATGCTCTTAATCATAAATGCAAAAATGTATTCAAAAGTCTCTTAGCATGTCCATTCCTTTGGACTACATTCCATTAAAATTTACCATGTCATCACCTTATATTTCCATGTCTAATCAAATAAATTGTTTGTTGCTAAGATACCAACACTTTGAATAAACACAATCAAAACATTATACAAAATATTGTTCTAAACAAATCACAAATCAACACAATCTATCGGCAACATGTAGCCTAACCCATCAATTGCATCATAAAAAATAGTGACAATTATCCACTATTTTTCTTGTCTTATACAAGTTTTTGAATCCTCAAAACTATGCATTTCCTATCATTTTTCTATACAAGGCGTTTCATTCTAAAAATTAGACATTATCTTTTTAATCTATCACCTATCTTATATAGGACAAATTCTTCCTAAAATTGTACTTCATCAACATCATACTTTTAAGAACACTTATGGAAAGATCTAAATGTTTGTTGACTCATTTTATCTATCGAGTCTATAATATTTGTCTTTAAGGTGGCCATCCAAGATCTAGAGGCCTAATGAAAAGAACAATAATAAGAGAGAAATAACATGACAAGAACAAAATACATTCTCATTAACAATGCAATAGATGAATTAATTGGATTCACTTTAATGAATCAACCAAAATTGAAATTGAATATTACAAATAAGAACCCTTGGTCAAGTAGGCCAAGGTCATACTTAGGAAGGAATAATATTATGGCAGTTACATCTTAATATTATGAGATGATACATAAAGTCAAAACTTATCACCCACTTAAGATGGAAAAGTGAAAGTGTCACATGTCCACTAAAGGTGGACCACTCTCTAAAGTGGAAATATGTTTGTACCACACACCTACTTAAGGTGGATAACATTCCAAAGTGGAAAGGTGTCTGTGCAACACATCCTCTAAAGGTGGAAAAGTGAAACAAATAAGTCCACCAAAGGTTGAAGTCTCACTCAAAGTAGAAAAGTATTAATGTGATTACACCACTAAAAGTGGGAGTATTATTATGTGGTCCATAAGTAACTTAACACATGTCTTTAAAATTTAGGAGAATACTTTGTTATGTACCTAATTTTACACACCAAGATAGTCTTATCATTTATTTGATTTATCTTAACGATATATTTCATGTGCCACTAAAGGTTGTCATTGACTAGAGTTGATATTATAAGGAATGATTGTTTATTATTAGTCCCTTCCTATATATAGGCAGAGAACCAATATTCTCATTAGACCTAGTCTATAAATTTGTGCAAGTAAAAAAAATTGAAATTCTAAAACTTGGAAAGATTTTATTTTCAAATTAATTTCTTTTTTCAGATTGGTTCCAATCAAGTTTTCTGGGATTAAATTTATTTATTTTAATTGAAAAATGACAAGAAAATAGATTATTAAATTGCATTAATTGTCCTTATCAGTCATTTTAAAGAGTTTCCTTCCACCTGTGTACGTAAGTACATTTTTTTTGGGCACAAACATTGTACAACACGTATGAGATTTTTCTTTTTCATCAGGTTGTTGAAAAATCATGTACAAAAGTTGTCTTTTTAGAAACATTTGGCCATTATAGGATTTCCAAACTTTTATAGGCTAAAATTTGAATATGCTATTATAGAAATTCAAAGATTCTAGACATAGGCTCCAACAGAAAGAATATTCTCCAACGTCAAATAGAAATAGTAATCTAGTTTTTAAATTTTTATTTTTTTATGTAACTTTGTTTTTCATGCACAAGTTTCACTAAAAAAATTTATTTTGGAGTTATGCTTAAGATTCTCTCCATTAGAAATTTGGGTGTTCGCTAAAGAAGCTAGAAAAACATGTTTAGGAGATTTGAGGCGGTAGAGTTAATTTTAAAATAGAAAAAGAAAAGTACAAGTAAAACATAATATATTGATTTTTTTAAAAAATTTCTGTGGAATAGGCTTATTTGCAATAGCTCAATGCTTCTTTCAATGAGGTTAACAATTCAAAATCTATGTTAGTTCAATTAATTAAAAATATTTACTTTTATTTTATTTGAGTTGATCAATTTTTTTAGGAATGATTTAAAATTATTTTGGCTAGTGGTTATTGTTCTTTAATTTATTTAGAAGTAATACCATGATTATTACATTTATCTTTTTTTTTTTTAAGTTGCCACTTTGATTCTTAAATATAGATTAACAATATTAAAAACAAAAAATAATTTTTGAGCACTCTGCAACTCCTGCTCTGGTTTTCCCACTCTCTACTTTTTCAAATCTCCACAAAACCTCATGGGGGGGTGGATTCACCTCCCCCTGTCCCCCTAGCGTATGACCCTCCTAGTTCTGCTCCTTTGATCATGCTTGCTCGTTAGATCATAATGACCTTTGTTGTTGGATCTCATAGTGTTTCTGTTGCTTAGGTCATAATCACTCCTCAACCTATGGTCACCTCTATTGTTGGGTTTGACAGTGTGCCTAAATTGTTGTCTTCATCCCCCACCTCTCCTAGATTGGTTGGAAAAATGTGCTTGTGGGGGCCCCTCGAAATATGCTCAAATATATCCTTATGGACGCTATGTCTACGAAGGAGGGAAAACAAATTTCCCTTATGGACTCAATTGTTGACAAGACCATGATAGATTTGAAACTTTCTTTGGTGGGAAGGTTTTTTAATTTTAGATCCTCTATCAACATGATAAGGAAATGGGTTTCATCCCATTGGATGTTCAAAGGAAATGTTGCAACCTTGATGATGTGAATAGGTCTTTTCCTTTATTAGTTCACTACCATGAAGGACCTCTCATTCTCTCTAGCTCAAGGATTTACAATACACATTTCCCAATGCTTTCTAAGTAGAAGCCAAGGTTTGACCCTTCAATCAAGATTAGTTATATGGTCCTTGTGTGGTGACGCTACTTGGCCTTTTCCTTGAGTACCAAGATGAAGATATTTTTTGTTGGATTGGTGACTAATTTTCAAACAATAGAACGACACATTTTGTAACCCTCTCCAAATTTTGGTTGGTGTTTTTCAGGTTCTATGTTGATGTGACTATAAAAAAGACTCTACCTAATTTTGTGGTGTTCAAATCAAAGTTTGACAAGTACACCCAATCACTTGTCAATGATAATGCCACCTTATACTGTTAAAAATGCAAGGTCAAAGGACATGCTACTACAACATGCAAGAACATTCCCTTTATGGAATAGAAGGACAAAAACAAAAATCACCTCCTTAGGGGTTGCCAAGATATCCCAAGCAAATGCTCTATTAACATTCTCAACTTGGGTGTGAATACCAACTCTACCCAGGTTGTGAGTGTTACAAGTTCCCACTTTGGTAAACTAGGGATGGAAGAAGGGGGAGATTCCTCAACCATTTGTGATGATCCCTTTGGCCATTGTTGGGAACTTGGACAACGCTCAAACTAACACCTCAATTAAAGATGATTCTAATGGTCCACCCACACCTGTGGGAGCCCCTAGGGAAGACCACATTAGCATCAAAGACATCTCAAGGGATATGACCCTCAACCCTTTAGAAAATGGGATCCCTTAGGACACCATTGTTCTAGAAAAAATTCAAATTGATCCTGAAGCTAAGGAGCTAGATGACATAGATGGGGACTAGCAAACCTAGAAAAAAAAAAAAATAACAAAGAGTTGATGTGAGCCTAGAGACTTTAAGAGGAAGATCACTTGAAAGACTTTGGAGGTCGAACATTATGGCAAGGCAGATTACTTTTGGTAGGTAACTAGCCCTCAATGTTACCCAAAAAGATAAGAAATGATCTTTCTCTCCTACTTGGAGAAGTGTGATTGACACATTGAAGGAGCATTTGCATCATTTTCCATATTCATTTGCTCATGAAAAGTACGATTAAGGGTTGAAGTTTAATATTTTTAGATGCATTTGATCTACATATGCAACACATCTGTAAAACCCGATCTTGGAGAAGAGAGTTTCATTCCAACTTCTTGCTCCAAGTGTTTCTCTTTGCTCTCAAAGTAAGTGTAATATTTGGTTTTGTATTCATTTTTTGATCATTTTTCTTATTTGATGCATTCTTTTGCTCTTTGTTTATCATTTTTTTAGTTTGCAGTCCTAGATTTTTGCTCTAAGTTAATAAATAAAATAAAAAATCTCATTCTTTGAAAATGCAAAGGTTCTTCATCCGAAAATGTATTTTCATACAAGAGTGAAGCACTTAAACATACCAGGTTGAGTCAAAACAAGAGGTATGCTCTTCATTTTTTGTTTCTTGTTTTGGATAAACTTTGCATGTTTGTTTATTTCATGTTTTTTTTTTTTTAAAGAAGAAAAGTTGGAATTTTCCCCAAAAGAATGCAAGTATCTTTCATATTTCCCTTTTCCATACCCAATCCATCTCCAAATTTGTTTAAACTTCATATTTCTCAAATGTGTAATCAGACTTCTAAAACCTAATTACATATTTACACAAAATAAAAATATTAATTTTTTACCATATGTAAATGCATCTTGAAAATCCAATTTTGGGAAAAGGTCATGTTTTTAAAACACAAAACTCTCATCCATGATATCCATATGCTCCCATCTTGTATTCTTAGCCATTCAAATCAAAGCGATATTCTTGCCTGTATGATCTACTTCCTAAAACTCATTTTTGGCCATTATTGCCCAAATTACAAATTGTTCAAGCCATTTCCAATCTTCTAGAGTATTTGAAAAGTAGCTAAATCATACTTTGAACACTTATTCTTAATAGATCCATTATTGTGTTTCAAATCCCAAAAGTCTTCTTGGATCTGATTCTATCAGATGATGTTTTCACCCTTTGGAACTTTCATGTTGCAGCTCAAGACATGTTTGAGAAGTTTGTGCATTCAAAAGGAAAAGGATAAATTAAATACTAGTATGAAAATGAACTAACACATCTTGCTCCATCTCAGGTTTTATCCTTCTTTGATGAGACTACAAACACATAAATTAGTCATGTTGACATGATATATTTCTTAAAAAGGATTGGGAAATCCTCACAAGACATATTGCAGATCAAAAGAAGTAGTGTTTACTTGGTCTCTATCTTTCCCATGGAAATCCTTAAGTTTGAGTTCGTATGGTAATGTGCAAATAATTTTGATGCCAAATCAAGAACAATCAAAGTTGCGTATGGGAAATTTGTCCTCAGTCTACAACTGGATGTGATAGAAAATGTTTTTAAAGTTCCATAAATTTTGAAGTGTATCGATCTGACCAATGAGAAATCTTCGTAGCTATAGAATGAGAGAAAGCATGATGACATCAAGTACTCTAATGGTAAGTAGTTGATCAACACAAGAGAAAAATTATATAGATGGCCTTAAGCAATTCATGAGATTGATTTCTCCCAAGAAGTCAATGATTTTATCAATCTTTTGAGCAGAGTTTGTGGCCTCAAAGAATCCAATCACTTTAAATTGTGGATGTATAAGTCCGTCTACCAAATCTTGAAAGGATAGAGCATATCTATTGATGACACAAGGAGGGATGAAAAGCTAGGGCCATAGGCACACCTAACTATTCAATCATCTTGTTGAGTAAACACAATGCAAGAAAACAACACAGAGAACAACTCCAAGGAGACAAGGAACAACAATTTTTTTTATTGATTCATCCAAGTATTTGCTTAAATGCCCAACTATAAGGCCTTTTGGGTTAGGACTATCAAGGATTTTACAAAATCCCAAAGCTAGACTTTTCATAGGTACTTAAATCATATTTCTAGCTCTTCTACTTCCCACCCACCTGTTAGAATACCTATGCTAACCTAAACCTAAACAACCCTATTTATGCTTGCCAAAATGATTTACATAAGATTTTAGATCATTATAAAATAGAAGGTCAACCTTAAAATAGCCTACACACATCCCAAGACAAGATCCTAAAATCAAATTAATGATCCAAATTAAATACATAAGTTAGCTCAAACTAAGAACTAATCACAAATAAAATCAATCAAAGAAGGAACCGAGTATTAGAAAACATCAAGTTCACTCGACACATAAAGCAATGCTTGGTCACCAAAGCACTCAACCAATACTGAAGCACTCAACCAACACTGAACAACTTGACCAACATTGAAGCACTTGGCCAACAATAAACAAATTGGCAACAAATGCAAATCAACAACCACTAGAACTCAACACTAATAGGTATAATGAACAAAGATGAGCAGGAAAGAAAGGCAACCTAGGTTGCTCTTGCATTAGAGAACCAAGGTTCAAAGAAATGATTTTTTTGAAGCATTGAAAATTCACAACTTGAGCTGAATCCAACTCAGATTGAAATGTCCATGCAACATCTTCAATTGGTTTGTTCTTCCACTTCACTAAATATTCATAGTAATCCTTTCCTCTTGTGCTTTTACCAACTATTTGATCCAATATTTGTTCAACTTCTTCAATCTTCTTCTTAGGATAATCATCTGGTACAACAACTTCATCATTTGATTCATGATACTTATGTAAATGAGAAACATTGAGTATAAGAGATATATCCATGTCATTAAGCAACTCAACTTCATAAGCATTACCAATGTCAAACTTTCTCATCATCTTACAAGGACCAAATTTCTTCATTTTCAAATTACTATATGTTCCAATAGGAAAATTTGTCCTTTAAATGAACCATCACGTCATCACCAACTTCAAAAACATGATTTCTTTTAGACTTATTTACGTTCTCCTTATACTTTTGATTACTTTGTTCTAACTTCAACTTTTGTTCCTAATGCAAAGACTTCATAAAATCAACATATAGTTCCCCTTCAACACTTCTCTTCACCAACAACATCCTTAAAATTTGATAAATGTCTAAGCTGCATTCTAGTAACAATGTCAAAAGGTGTTTTTCCAGTACTCCTATTCACCTAATTATTACATGCAAACTTGGCTTGTGCCAAAACCATATCCTAATTACTCAATTTATCTCCAACTAAATATCTCAATAAATTACCCAAGATTTTATTCACAACCTCTATTTGTCCATCTGCCTATGGATGGAATGTAGAACTAAAGTTGAATTCAATATCCATCTTCCACAAAGTCCTCCAGAAATAACCAAAAAATTTATTGTCTTTGTCAAAGATAATATTTCTTGGTAATCCATGCAATCAAGCAATCTCTTTGAAGAAAGTCTTAGCAACATGTACAACATCTGATGTCTTCTTACATAGTATGAAATGTGTCATCTTATAAAATCTATCCATAACAAAAAATAAGGAATCATACCCTCTTGTTGTCTTAGGTAATCCAAGAATAATATCCATACTATTGTTACTCCAAGATTTCTCAGGACCAAAATTAGGTGTATACAATTCGATATTTTGAGTTGTTTCTTAGCAACTTGAAAAATTCTAGAACTCCTAAAAAACTTCTAAACATCCTTATACATCTGTGGCCAATAATACTTATGCTTAAGAAAACTCAACGCCTTATCAATTCCAAACTGTCCAACCAAACCACCACAATAGTTTTCTTTAAGTAGACTAACTCTCATAGAATTTCTTGGTATATGCAATTGAATTCCTTTGAACAACATACCTTCTTGAATGAAATACTCATCATAATTACTCATTTGATTTGATAGATTTGGTGCTCTGCACTCGCTCCACACCTTAGAAAAACTAGGGTCCGTATTATACAACTCCTTCATTCCATCAAAACCAAAAATTTCAACTTTCATCTTGGTCAATAAAGAACATCTTCTACTCAATGCATCAACAACTTGGTTAGTAACTCCACTCTTATGCTTTATTATAAATCTGAAACTCTGCAAATCTTCAACCCACTTCATATGTCTCTGATTCAACTTATGTTGACTTCCCATATACTGTAAAGCTTTATGATCAATTTACAACACAAACTCCTTAGGAATCAAATAATGTCTCCACTTCTTCAAGGCTTGAACACTAACATAAAACTCTTGATCATGCACAAAATAATTCCTTTTAGTATCATTCAACTTCTCACTAAAGAAAGCAATAGGTTTACCTTCTTGACTTAACACAACTCCTATTGCACTTCCACTTGCATCACATTCAACTTGAAATACCTTTTTGAAACAAAGAAAAACTAATATAGGTAACTCATCAACCTTTTGTTTCAAAGTCTCAAAATTCTTATTAGCTCCATGTGTTCGCTTAAAATCCTCTTTATCCCCTCTCATAGTCTCGGTTATAGCATTACAAACATAACTAAATTCTTTATAAACTTTATGTAAACCTAGCCAAACCATGAAATTTTCTTACCTCACCCACATTCTTAGGTGTAGGCCATTCCAAAATTGGTTTAACCTTCTCAGGATCCATTCTCAAACCATCAACTGAAATCACAAATCCCAAATACACAATCTCTTCTTGCATGAAGGAACACTTTGTCAAATTAATCAACAACTTCTCTTTCAATCTCTGCAATACTTGTCTAACATGCTCAAAATAAGATAAGATAAATTTATTAATGTCCAACAAGAGACCAACAAGGGTCTAACGGTTTGGAAACAACACAAAGGGAAAACACCAGCAGGGGGAGCAACAAACGGTGTCTACAGAAAGAGCATGAAAGAAAAAAACAAAAGAACCAAGAAAAAGAAATAACAACATCTAAAAACTCCTCACAAGTGAGTAGTCTAGAACAAAAAGGTAGACATTAGAGAAATCAGGTACTTTGGAAGGTCGCCTCTAAGGTCTACTAGAGGGGCATTGCTAAGTGTAATCTCTGTGGGGTCTCATAGATCTGGTGTAAACCAAGATAGTGCAAAGAGGTCGCTTCGATCCTCGGGTAGGAACTGTAGGACTAAAGAAAGAGGTGATGAGCTGTGTAGGAATCAATGTCAAGAAAAGCTGGAGCTGTAAAGTGTGCTCACAAAGTTACATGGTCTCCTAAAGGTAGAGTGCAAGACAATGCTGGTTAATATATTTGAAGAATGAGGAAAGAGACTAACCCTCTCTAAACAAATAATAGAATCTCCCTTGGATCTCATAATAAATGAGATAATGAGAAAATTATGTGAGACTTGGTGTCGACTTCCTCGAGGTGACAAAGTTGACAGATCTTGTCCTCCCTACCAATTTGGTGATTAGTTTGAATACGTTCCTTAGTCTTACCAAATATTAGAATATCATCCAAGTAAACAATCACAAATTGACCCAAGAATTGCTTGTGAACTTCATTCATCAACCTCATGAAAGTACTTGGTGCACTAGTCAAACCAAAAGGCATAACCAACCATTCATACAAACCATCTTTTATCTTGAAAGAAGTCTTCCACTTATCACCTTCTCTGATTTTAATATGATGATAACCACTCTTAAAATCAATCTTAGTAAAATACTTTGGTCCACTCAAACAATCCATTTTGTCATTTATCCTTGGCATAAAAAACCCATGTTTCACCGTGATTTTGTTAATAGCTCTAGAATCGGTACACATTCTCCATTCTCCATTCTCAGTTCTTTTTAAGTGCCAATACAATAGGTACAACACATGGACTTAGATTTTATCTGATCATACCTTTTTGCAACAACTCTTATACTTGTTTGTTAAGTTCTCCATTCTTTGTAGGTGTCAATCTATATGGTGATTTATTTAGAAAGCTAGCTCCAAGAATTAGAACCATACAATGATTTATACTTCTTATTGGTGGTAAACCATCTAGAATATCCTTAGCAACAATCTTCTTGCACTCATTCATCAACCTTTTAGTTTATGTTGACACTCTACTTACACTATCTTTTTCTTTTGTCACTCAACCTCTATCATCTTCTATTAATCGACCTCTAGCTATTGCTTGATCATCACTACATTCTATTTCTTGGCCACTATTAACACAACTCGGCCCTCTAGGAATTATAGCAAAACAAATTTGGTTCTTTTTCATCTCTTTGTCAAATTTGTTTTTATTAACCATGCAAACTCTAACAATAGTACAATTCACTTCATCAGGATCTTCAATGGAAGGCAACACTATTTTCATTTTTCCATTCACCCAAAGTGTATATTGATTTAATCTACCATCATGCACAACATGTCTATCATATTGCCAAGGTCTACCCAACAAAATATGGGAATAATCCGTAGGCATAACATCACAGAAAACTTCATCAAAATAGTTTGCAATCTTGAATTTTACAAGACATTTCTCACTTACGAACAATTTATGCTAATCCTTGACCCATGAAAAATGATAGGGTTTAGGGTGTCTCAACCTCTATAACTAAAAATTTTTAACCAACTTCTTTGATGCCAAATTTGTTGAACTTCCATTGTTAATGATCACTTTGCAACATTTTTCTGCCATCTTACATTTGGTCTTGGAAAGACTTCACCTTGGGATAGGTTCCTCATCAATTGTCTTATTGCACAAGGTTCTTCTCACCATCAAGTTTTCTCCATCCTCAGGTCCACAAGGTGAACCCACAAGATCCCCTTGAATCACAAAATTTTTGTTACCTTGTTCATTTTTACTAGAGTACCTACATTGAAATAATCTCTGCCCTTCTTTTCAACATTTCAAATAATTACCATGAAAACCTCCTCTAGATTAAAAATAAAACCTCTTCCTCAGTAAGAACTAGTACTTCCTCAGTATGGATTACCACCTTTTTTCTTTATCTTGCTCTTCTCATTAGTTTTCCATTTAGATTTGTCCTTATATTGCATAGAATTGTCAGATTTGCCACCTTCTGCATCAGATCTATCTCTGCCTCTCTGGAATCTACCACCTCTACTTTTTTGTCTTTGTTCATGCTTTTTTGTTAAGATCTCTTCAACTTTCAAGGCATATTGATATGCTTCTACCACACTTTCAAATTTCAAAAAACTTATTTCATCTTGAACTCTAGATCTCAATTCACTTAGATACCTCACAACTTTCTCAACCTCATCATCCACAAGTACAGATCTGATGTCCAATCTATAGAATTCCTTAGCAAACTCCTTCAAAATCATGTCATTTTGTCTCTAATTTTGCATCTTTCTCAATCAAAACTTGGTAATCAGTAGGAAGAAACTTGTTATTCACTTTGTTCACCATTTTCAACCAACATCTTATCCTTTAATTTCCTCTTCTCTACCTATCAATTTGAAAATGCTCCCACCATAGTGAGGCATGACCTTTAAACCTAGTGACTACAATCTTCAACTTCCTATTATAAAGAGTGCCTTCAAACTCAAAGAACTTCTCCATATCAGAGATCTAGTCCAACACAAAATTGGTGTCCAATTTTTTATTATAAGGAATGACTTCCACACTAGGCTTTAAATGTGCCCTAGATAATAAACCCAATAATATTTCTTCATGTTGATCTTTCTCAGGTTCTAGATTAGGGTTTGGTGCAATTGCTTCATCATTACTCACATCATCAAGATGTGCTCCTCTCCTCTTGGCTATCTCCACAACATCTAATCTACCTATAATTTATCTCAACATATCCATAATAGTAGTGTCAACATTTCCTCTACTTTGAACCATCTTGACGAACATGTTCTTGCAAGATCATAACCTTCTACAAGTTATGGTCAAATCTACAGATCTACCACCCTACAACCAAATCCAACTTAGTGTTCGACATGATCCAATCTCCTCAAAGATGAACTCAAGCTCTGATACCACCTAATGCAAGGAGAGATAAAAAGCTAGGTACAGATGATGTGACAACCAATCCTGCTTCTACCCCAAGCTCTCTTAGGGTTTCCCCAGGTCATTCACTCGACCAAATAGGGCTTCTAATCACCCTATACTCATTAGGACTCTATTCCAGAGGTCCCAAAACATTCAATTGATGTCCATCAATAAGGTAGAACAAACATGCTTGCTAACGTACCAATATCACAAGTAACCCCAAATGTTCACTTGACTTCCCCAATGGATGATTGGTCATCTACGAAGGTACTTGAAATTCCTTCAAGGTCCTCAATCAAAACCAGACTTGAAACCCTAATTAGGTTCCAACTATCGAGCAAAAATGCACTCAAATGCTTGTAATAGGGCCACAAGCAATTAGCCCTCCAAATGAAGTAAAACTCAAATGCTTTGAAAAACTCCTTTACAATGGGTCAAACAAATCACTAATCCACACAACCTTTTTAGAGACCTTAAGGATTTTGGGGGTCTAGGGTTCCCAATATGTCTGTACATTGTAGGCACAAATTTAGCCTTAAAACAAGGTTTTTAAGGGTTTGGTAAGCAATTTGAGGCAAAGATGGTTTTTCCTAGCTTAGGACTTCTCTAAATGATTGTCACTAGGATTGAGGCTACTCTACAACAATGCCTAACATACTCCAAGTTCTGGTTGAAGTATCACAACGTTCAACCACTCTAAATCCACTTGCTCTTACTATGATCCATAGCCAAGTTACCATGACTTGCCTAGGGCATCACCTCAAAAACAACTCCTTAGCATTCTATTGCCCCATCTTCACTATACAAAATGTACATGAAATCATGTTCCAAATTCCAAAAGGTTGTACAGAACCTATGGTGGGAATTTGATGCAGGAGTATCCTGGGTGGAAGAGCAATCTTACATCACCCAAAAATATTTTATTTTTAGTCTTTTCTATTTTAATAAGGACTAGTAGATAGGGTGGTTACTATTTATGGGAACTTGCTATTTTTAGTAAGTTTGTCATATGAGCTCAGAAAGAATGTTCTCATTTTCTACATGAAGGTTCATTTTAGACATATAAGAATACCATACAAATCTCATTGCTCTAGCTTAAGTATCAAAGAAGTTATTATAGATTTTTAGTGGAAATATTTGCAGAAAAATATTCAGGCTCACCATTGGAGGCCTTAGAGTGCTTGGATGAGGTCTAAACACTTGATGGAAGGGTGCTTGCATTGTTCTGAACCTATAGTTTATGAGTTGACATTTCTGAAAAGTGGTTATAATAGCCAATTAGAGCAATGATTTGTAAGTTATGGCCTTTCAAAGTTGGGCTACTCGAAATATATAAAATAATTAGAAAAGATGTATTTGGATGAGTCTATATGTATTGTTAGGGTCTATTTTTACTAGGTATTAAGTTTCAATATCTAGAACCTTCTCGGGTGGCATAAAATTGCCTATTTAAGAAAGACCCAAACATTATCTTGTACAACTTTGGTGGTAGTTCGCAGTTTAGTCTTGCAGATTACCATAATGAAGGTGCCCATGTGGGTTAGCATTTTGTACTTGTGAATTTTGTGATTTCGCATTTGTGGCACAAATAAGAAGTCCATATTTTGTTCTTGCATTTATTGTTGTTTCTTTGTCTAAGTTATGATTTTATGGTTTTAAGGGGAGCACCCTTCATCAAGTGGTATCAAAGCTAGAGTTCTTGAGTGTGTGGACAGATCACCAACTATGAGGTAGTTCACACCGGGATCATGATTTGTGTTGAGCGTGTAGACAGATTGTTGATTGTGAAGTAGTTTGCACTAAGGTTTTAACAAAAGCACGAAACTGCCTCCATAAAGAGAGTGTGATGGAAGACATGTAGGTGTTAGACTTGAGGGTTTCCTAGCCCTTCAAAGATAAATGAAAGCATTGGAAGAACAAATGCATAGAGGAATAAATCTTCCCATAAGAGATGAAAGTGGGTATGAGGATGAAGTAGAAGAAAATACCAAAGCACAGGCAGTTCTAAACCCAGAGGAAGAGGCAATTTTTAGTCCCATCTCCAAGATTGGAAAAAGATATAAGTTTGAAGTTTCCACATTTTTGCTCAAAATATTAATCTAGAGGAGTTGATCAATTAGATCAATGAACTAGAAGAGTAATTTGAGTATGAAGCTATTGAGGATCCTAATAGGGTCAAGTTTGCATAGGAAAAATTGAAGGGACATTCAAAAATTTGGTGGTAGGAGGTTTAGTTGGAGTGAAATAGAAAGGGAAAGTACAAAATCACCAGATGGGAATGGATGGTAGCTAAATTGAAGCAAAAATTCATTCCCATGGATTACAAGCTTGATCTATTGAAGAAAATTCAAGGGTTGAAGCAAGCAAAAAAGTTTGTTCAAGAGTCTATCAAAAAGTTCTATCGAGTTCTCATTAGAATTGATCACGTAGAAGTTGATAAGGAGAACATGGCTCATTATCTTTATGGGTGAAGGAAAAGAATTAAAGATGAGCTGGTGTGGTTCAAATGAATAGTATTGAGAAGGCATACCAATTTTCCCTAAAAGTTGAGAAGAAATTGAGCAAGAAGTTTGACAACAATAATAGTGGAAAAGGTCACTGTGGAAGATCTAGGAGATGATCTTATGGAGGCCATAATTATGATTAGAAGAGCAGGGATGAAGCTATAAGTAGCAATCTGAACTAAAGGGGAAATAATTCCAATCATTTTCATGCTCATAATAATAGATATCAAAGAGAATGAGGCAAAGAACAAGGATTTGGAAGAGGAGGCTTCCATGGGAAATGTTTTCACTACAGAGAAGAAGGGCATAGAGCATTTGAATGTTCCTAGCACCAAGGAAGGACATATTGAAGAATAGAAGGTCAAGATAGAGTTACACATGTTGATGAAGATGCCATATCCTCACATTCTGAAGATATTGAAAGAGGAGAAGTCCTAGTTAACAGAAGAGTCCTACTGAGTGGTGAGAATGAACTTGATAAAAAAAGGAGCTTGTTTTCAACAAGGTGCAAATGTGAAAATAAGTTTTGTGATGTCATCATTGATGGTGGAAATATTGAAAACTTGGTGTTAGAAATGATGGTCACCAAGTTGAAGTTGAAGAGATAGAAACACCCACATCCATACTGTATTGCTTGGGTGCAAGATGACCACAAGGTCATGGTTGATGAGGAGCACTTCGTGAAGTTTAAGATTGGAAGCTACTAGGATGAGGTACTATGTGATATCATACCTATGGACATATGTCATATATTTTTGGGTAGGCCATGGTAATTTGATAGGCATGTTGTACATGATGGGCAAGAAAATACATACACTCTAACAAAGGATGGAGTGAAACATAAATTGAAGTCGTTGAAGGAGAAAGAAGAAAAGGTATGTAGTGCTGCCAAAATATGTTTTGTTGATGGAAAAGAGTTTCTCAAAGGTGTGAAGCATGAGCATATGTATTTTTCTATAATACCAAAAGATAGTAAAGAAGAAGTAGATGAGGTACCCACAAAAGTTGCAGATATATTGGGAGAGTTTTATGATATTGTATTAGATAATGTACCTGATGGATTACCCCCTATGAGGAAGATTAGTCACTAGATGGATTTGGTTCTAGGATCTAGTTTATCAAACAAGGTAGTGCATAGAATGACACCAAAAGAAAGTAAAGAGTTGAATAGACAAGTTCACGAGTTATTACACAAGGGGTTGATTTGAGAGAGTCTGAGTCCATGTGTTGTACCAACTATATTAGCATCAAAGAAGAATGGAGAATGGAGGATGTGCATAAATTCTTGTGCTATCAATAAGATCACAATCAAGTATAAATTTCCATTTCCAAGGATGTATGATCTTATGGAATATTTGAGTGGAGCCGAGTATTTGAAAAAGATAGATCCGAAGAGTGGGTACCATCAGAGAAGGTGATGAGTGGAAGACTACTTTCAAGACAAAAGAAGGATTGTGTGAGTGGTTAGTCATGCCTTTTGGGATAACCAATGCATTGAGCACTTTCATGAGACTCATCAATGAAGTATTGAAGGAGTTTATAGGTAATTTTTTAAGACATTGGAGGAGCATTTGATTCATATTCACAAGGTGTTTGATAAGTTAAGGGAAGAAAAGTTACTGATAAACCTGAAGAAGTGCAGTTTTATAAAGAAGGAGTTGGTGTACCTGGGATTTGTAGTCTCAGTAGAAGGTTTGAAAATGGGCCCAAATAAAGTGAAGTCTATGCTTGAATGATCTACTCCAAGAAGTGCAACAAAGGTAAGATCTTTTCATGGACTAGCTAGTTTTTATATAAAGTTCATAAGAGGTTTTAGCAATATTTGTGGACCCTTGAACAAAACAACGAGAGGGGATAGGAAAGCATTTAACTGGATGGTAGGGGTAGATAAGAGTTTTAATATGTTGAAATAAAGAGTTACTAAATAGCCTATTTTGGCACTTCTTGATTTTAACAAGGTGTTTCAAGTAGTTTGTGATGCTAGTGGTACTACAATAGGAGTTGTTATGAGCAAAGAAGGTAGACCTGTTGCTTACTTCAATGAGAAATTGAATGATGCCAAAAGAAAATACTCTATTTATGATCAAGAATTTTATGCTATAGTCCAAGCATTGAAAAAGTGTAGACACTATCTTCTTCCTAAGGATTTTTTTTTGTATACTGATCATCAAGTTTTGCAATATTTAAACAGTCAAGGAAAATTGAACCAAATCCATTTGAAGTGGGTTGAGTTTTTGCAAAGTTGTATGTTTGTTTTGAAACACAAGAGTGAGAAGTCTAAAAAAGTTGAAGATTCTCTTAGTGGAAGATGACTTTTTTTGACAAAAATATAGATAGAGGTGGTTGGGTTCAAGGAACTCAATACTTTGTATTCAAATGATCCTCATTTTAATGAAGCATGGAAGGCTTGTATAGAACATATTACACTTGACCGGACAAAGTGGTTGGATTTCATGATCTAGGATAGTATATTGTTTAGAGGAAGCCAACTGTGCATTCCTAGAAGTTCAATGAGAAAGAATCTCATCAAAAAGAAGCATAGTGGATGATTGGCTAGACATTTTGGTAGAGATAAAACCATTGCTTTGGTTGCTAAGAATTATTACTGGCCATAGTTGCAGCAAAATGTGAAGAAGTTTGTACAAAGTTGCAAAGTATGTCAAATGGTGAAAGGAGTAAAGTAGAATATAGGGTTGTATCAACCATTACTTGTACTAGAGAAGCCATGAGAAGATATTAGTATGGATTTTGTTCTTGGATTACCAAGGATGCAGTGTGAGCATGATTCTATTTTGTGGTGGTTAACAAATTTTCAAAGATGACACATTTTATTCCTTGCAAAAAGACTAGTGATGTTGTTCATGTGCTAGAGTTGTTTTTTAGAGAAGTGGTGAGGCTACATGGTCTTCCAAAGAGTATAGTTTTAGATCGAGATACCAAATTTGTTGGGTATTTTTGGCATACATTGTGGAAGAAATTGAAGATGGAGTTGAAGTTCAATTCATCACATGATCCATAGACTGATGGATAGATAGAAGTTGTGAATCACAATTTGGAAAACTTGCTAAGATGTTTTGTTGTAGATGAGCCAAGAGGAGGAGATCTAATTTTACCACATGCAAAATTTGCATATAATAATTCTATGAATAGGAGTACTGCTAAATCACCATTCTAGATTGTATATGGGAGTAGTCCTATAAATGCTTCTAAATTGAGGTAGTTGGATAAAGGAGAGGTAAGTAGTGCTAAAGTAAAATAATTTTTTGAATATTTGAAGAACATCCATGAGGAGGTGAGGAAACACATCATAAAGATGAATAAATAGTATAAAGTCAAGGCATATGTGAAAATGAGGTATAAAGAATTTCATATTAGAGATAAAGTTATGATTCATTTGAGGAATGAGCATTTTGCATTGGAGGCCTTAGAGTTCTTGGATAGGTCTAAAAACTCGATGGAAGGGTGCTTGCACCATTCCAAGCCTATAGTTAAGGACTTGGTGTTTCTGAAAAGTGGTTATAGTAGCTAGTCAGAGAAATGGTTTGTGAGTTATGGCCTTTCAAAGTTGGGCTACCCAAAATATCTAAAATAATTATAAAAGATGTATTTGACCGACTCTATATGTATTATTAAGGTCTGTCGACCCTAGATATTAAGTTTGAATGTCTAGAACCTTCTCGAGTGGCATAACATTTCTTATTTAAGAAAGGCCCGAACATTGTCTAGGATAGCTTTGGGTGGTAACTCACAACTTAGCCTTTTATATTACTATAATAAATGTTCCATATGGGTTAGAGTTTTGTACTTGTGAATTCTATAATTCCACTTTTGTAGTGAAAATAAGAAGTCCATATTTTTTTCTTGCATTTGCTATTGTTTCTTTGTTTATGTTATGAGTTTATGGTTTTAAGGGGAGCACCCTTCATCAGAAGTGGCCCTATGATCCCATTATTGCAAATAGCTTGAATTAGAACAAAAAGCTAGTGGAAACCAAATTAATTTAATGAAGCACCCAAAGCCTTACTTTAACACTTCTAGTCTAAAAAATCCAAATCTAATCCATATACAAGCTGAGAACACTAAAAAACATAAAATTGTTACTAAGAACTTGTTGCTCAGTCCATACAATCCAAAAAATAACTTCTCTGACCCCTTGAATAGGTTAAAAATGGCCTCTTAACTATTTCAAATAGTTATCTCCTCTTCTTGGAAAAGTTGCACAAAATGCAAGAAACATTGTCAATGTTGCCATTGATAATATTAACAACAATTGAGCAACTTTTACATCTTGTTGAGTTAGAACCTCAAACTTGGCCCAAAGTCCATGAAACTTTGCATAATGTCCAAACAAGACTTAAAACACCTAAATATGTTCTCAAAACCTCTATTTGACCATTCTACACTTCTAGCCCCCAAAATACCTAGTTTGGCCTAGTGAGAAACTAGAACCAATTTTGATCTATTTGGGCTTGTCAAACCTACCAACCACATTCTTAGGACTACATGACTCCCTATATTCACCTAGTGGTGTGGCTAGCATCACTAAAAGCCAAAATCCCAAAGGGATCCCTAGGTCTTCCTAAGCCCACCTAGGTGCCTCTGCACCATACCCCTCCACAGAGAAAAGGCTATGTCACTCCTGTGGATAAGAGGTTTGTGCTGATGCCCAAATTTTTGAAGTCTTCTATAGAAATCCATGTGGCTTATGAGTCTAGAGAGATAAGGTGCTCCATGAACACCATGTTCCTAGTGGCTTTCTTAACTCTTGAGTCTAATACCTTTTCAGCTTCCAACTTGTTGGTAGAAGGGACTACTATAGGTTCCAAATCATTTTGGAGTCCTTGACTACTGTGAACATTAGTAGGCAATAGTCCTTTAAACTGAACCAAATATTGCACATTTAAAACTAGAGATATGCCCAAATTTGATAGTAAATCAATCTTTTATGCATTTGCCCCATATTTAGCTATGATCTTGCAAGGTCCTACTCTTTTCATCTGCAACTTAGTAGGTACACTTTCTACAATCTTGCCTTTTAAAAGTGTACCATGACATAATCTCCAGTGGAGAACTAGATATACCATGACATAATCTACTTTGGCTTTTAGCCTTTGTGTATTGTCTTGGATAGTCTTCCTCATTTGCTCATGTATTTTTGCATTGTTTGGGAAAAATCATTAGCATACCCACTCCTATATTCCATCCCTCCAAGATCCCTCAACTCACACACACCTCTAGGATGCATGCCATAGACAATTTCAAATGGGCTTCTTCCTATGGTCCTATTCTTGCAATCATATATGCATACTTTTCTTGGAAGATAACCATATCCCATGTTCATCCATAATCCTTAGTTAGGCACCTTAAGAGGTTACCAAAAACTCTGTTAACCACCTTAGTCTGACCATCTATTTGGAGATGGTAGGCTGATCCAAATGTCAATTATACCAAGTCTACTCCACAAGGTCTTCCAAAAGTGACTCAGTGACTTTTACATCCCTATCTAAAACTATGCTTAATGGAAGACCATGAATCCTCACAACCTCTTTGAAGAATAGATGAGCAATGTGGCTTGCATCATTAGTAGTTTTACATGGAATAAAGTGTCCCTTCTTGCTGAACTTGTCAACAACTACATAGACACTGTCATAACCCTATTTTGTCTTGGGTAATCTTGCTATGAAATCCATGCTCACACATTCCCATGGCTTGTTAGGAACTGGTAAGGGCTGATAAAGACCTAGATTACTCATCCCACCTTTAGTTTTCATACACACCATGCATTGTTCCAAATACTTGGTTACATCTTTGACTAATTTAGGCCAATAGTAGAATCTTTGGACCAAGTCTAGAGTCTTTCTTACACCAAAATGTCCACTTAGACTCCCATTGTGTCTTTCTTATATTAGGTTCTCTATTATTGATCACCTTGGCACACACAACTAATTACCCTTAAAGAGGAACCCATTTTGTAAAGTAAATTCATAATACTTGTTATGAAAGTGGTTCTCAAAATCAAAACATACTTTGTATGCCTCTCCAAGTATTCATCCTCCTCATAGAGACTCTTAAAGCTCTCTATCCTAATGGTGTGTAGCTAAACTTCTTGGACAGTTAATAACCTCCTGCTCAAGGCATATTCTACCTTGTTCATCTGCCCCTTCTTGTGCTTGATTGTGAAAGTGAATGCCTGCAAGTATTCCATCCACTTCAAGTGCCTAGTACTCAACTTTTCTTGAGTGTTGATGTATCTTAAGGCCTGATTATTAGTAAATAAAACAAATTCCTTGGGCAAGAGATAATCTCTTCACTTCCTAAGGGACTAAACTAAGGCAAAAAGTTCAAGGTCATAAGAAGAATATTTCTTTTTTAGCTTCATTGAGATTTCATTAGAGAAGGCTATTTTCCTACCTTATTGACTCAACACTCCCCCTATTGCCAGGCCACTTGCATCACACTCTAGGGTGAAGAGTTTTTCAAAGCTAGGTAGTTACAAAATAGGTTGGGTAGCTACTTGTTTCTTGAGCATCTCAAATGAATTTTCAGCTTCTAAGGTCCATCTAAACTTGGACTTGGTCCCACCTTTTATGGTCTCCAGCAAAGGTGCACATAGGACACTAAAATTTCTAATAAAATTCCCATAGAATTGACAAGACCATGAAAAATCCTTATCTCAATTGATGTAGTAGGTGGTAGCCAATTTAATATTACATCAACCTTCTCTTGATCCATCTTTAGGGTTCCCTTAGGTACCACAAAAACCAAGTACACTAGTTCTTTCTTGAAGAAGTCACACTTCTCAAGATTGATGGCAACCTTCTCTTCATGCAACCACTGCAACATTGCTTCAACATGTTTGATGTGTTCCACCTTGGTCTTGCTGAAGATGAGTATATCATCTAGATACACCACCACAAATCTTCTTGTAAAGTCTTTAAGAACTTCATTTATGAGCCTCATGAGTGTGCTAAGAGCAATAGAGAGATCAAATGGCATCACTAGCCATTCATAGAGCCCATATGTGGTCTTGAATGCTATCTGTGGTCTTGAATGCTGTCTTCCATTCATCTCCATCCTTAATCCTAATTTGGTGGTATTTACTCTTCAACTCCAATTTTGTGAACTGCATTTCTCCTCCAAGGCAATCCATGAGATCCTCAATCCTAGGTATGGGAAACCTATACTTGATCGTGATCCTATTTATGGCTCTTGAGTCTATACATAATCTTCATTTTTCCTCCTTTTTTGGATAATAGTATAATAGGAATTGTACATGGGATTATGCTTTTCTTGATTAGACCTTGGTCCATTAATTCTTGCACTTTTCTTGCCACTTCCAAGTTTTGGTTTGGAGTGATCTTGTATACTTCTTTCTTAGGTAAGGATGCACTAGGAACAAAGTCTATTTGGTGGCTTATGACTCTTCTAGGAGTTAGGGTAGCAGGTGTTCCATCACTTAATATGTTCTTTTATTTTTCAAGCAATGCTTTTACTTCCTTTGGTAATGGTTCTTTGACTATATTCTCCTCTCCTTTGGACTTCAATACTACTACATAACCCTGGCTCTCCTCATCCTTGAGGTCCTTGAATTTTTTTTTTCTACTACACAACAAGACACTTGGCACTTTGGATTGTGACACATCTTCTTCCAATAGGGATTGGATCTTAAAGGGTCTACCATCCTTCTTAAATGAGATGGAACTTTCCCTTCTATCATATACTACTTCTCTATAAAATTGCCAAGGTCTTCCTAATAGAAGATGGAAAGCATCCATGGGTAGGATGTTAGACAACAATCTGTCCTTATACCCTGCTATAAAAAAATCCACCCATGTCTATTCATTTACCAATATACTTTGACCCTTATTGAGCTAAGTCACTTTATAGGGATTTGCATGAGGTATCTTGGTCAACTAGCTTATTTACTACCTCCTCTAATATTATGTTGTCAGTATATCCAGAGTCTACTATCGCCTTGCATACCTTTCCTAGGATCTTACATCTAATCCTAAGGAGAGCCATGTTATGCATAGGCTCATCAAGGGTTGGTTGCTTTATCAACACCCTTCTAAACATAAGGTTTTCACCCTTCTCTAATTCTATGTGGTCCACTTCAGATTCCTTGCTACAATTTTCCTCTTGAGCATATGATATCCTCTTGTCATGGTTAGAAGAAGAGGTCTTATCAAGGCATCTATATGTTGGGTGGCCTAGTTTTCCACAATTATAACACTTCACAGTGGAAAAATAAGAGCTATTCTTTCCTAATCATCTACCTCTATTTGAGCCTCCTTGGTTACCCCTTCTGATACCATAACCTCCTCTAGGGTTCCTTCATTGGCTTTCTTAGTGAGTTTAGTCTCACCTTGGTTCCTCTTCTCATTGCCTCTTCCTTAGTATCCTCCTCTTTGTGCTCTCCAATTTCTACCTTTTCCTGTATCTTTGAAGTTGGAATCTCCTTTCTTCTTGTTCTTTTCCTCTACCTTTAGGGTGAGATGATGACACCTTTGAATAGTGATAGGTGCCCACAAACTAAGCTCCTCTTAGATGTTCCGCTTCAAACCACCCAAATACCTAGCCACCTCATTACAACATTTGGGGTCAAATTGTGATGACAATTTGCGATGGTAGTCTAATTTGTGGTGATTTTCATGTTTTTTTTACAATTTTCCCCGATGAGGTAGCAATACCAATGTAAGCATCATAATTGTGACAACCGCGTAAGTATAAACAAAAAAATGAAAATACAACATAAATCATTCCCCATTTTTTTATTATTATGGAGAGTTGTCTGCAAAAGAAGGTGGAAAGCTCCAAATGAGGGTGGAGATCTATGAATGTCATCGTGTCCTTTTGCTTGGTGTATTTTTGTTCCTATGATACATCTCTTCATTTCATTTTTGTTTCCTTACTCTATCATTTCGTTGTTGTGATCTCTGCATTTTGTTGATGTACCTTTACTCTGTGATTTGGTTGTCATGGCATTGTGATCTCTATGTTTCATTTTCATGCCCTTTCTTTGTGATTTTGCTCTGCAATTTAATTGTTGTGACCATGTCATCTTTGCATTTTGTTGTCGTTCCCTTGCTTTTCAATTTTGGTGCCATGCCCTTGCTTTGCAATTTTGTTTCCATTTCGTGCCCTTGCTCTATGATTTCGTTGTCATGTTGTGCCCTTTCTCTATGATTTCATTGCCATATCCTAGCTCTGTAATTTTCTTCAAGGGTATGTAAATGTTGGTTTCTTTTCCTTCAAAATAGGTATCCCTCTTTATATCTCCTTTTGAACATGTCTATTTAGAGATCTTTTCTAGGTGCTTATTACATCTTATCCATACAACAAAAGAATTGATCCTGCTGCATACACATTCCTTAATCCAAAAAAAAAACCCACTCGACCCATGCTAAGTGACTTACCTCAAGATCCTCCACAAAAATAATGCAGACCAGGAAAAATGGGCAAAGTTCACAAGAAATTATTCAAAAACATACCATAGTAGATATTTTTAGAATGAAACTAGCTATAATCAGTTAAATGGATCTAGTTGCTGATTAGTTGGGTTGATTACAAATTAATGTAGAACTATCATCAAATTAGGTACAATAAAATGAACAATTAGTTGTTCCCAACTAGTAGAATCAAATACAGTTTTCCATATAGATAAATTTGCATATGCAAGGAATTGAAGAATAACTTCAGTAAAAAGTTGAGTATAAGGATTTGAAGAAGTTATGCTTCTGTGTAAATGTCATAATCATGAGGCTCATTCCCTTATAGAAGCCTCTACCACAATGAGATTACTTCTAAACTATGCAAAGGATGTTGTAGTGGTTCCCAACTTTGAAACACTCTTATAATGTTAGAGTAAATAATTAATTATTTATTCTATTACTTAAGCTTACTTAGGTAAATGCATTTATTTAATATTTTGTATTTAAGGCATGTAGTGGTTAGTTGTTGACAACATGGGAGTTTGTTCCCTTCTAGCATGTTCCACCTTTTTGTGGAAGTCTGCTAAGTTGTCATCCTTATCTTCTACCACCTTTCAGCTTGTTCTAAAAGCTTCCTTGAGGTCTTTATAAGTGACCTCTCTCTTATTGTAACACATCTCATTATATATCATATTGCATATTGTAAATACATATTCTTCTTGTGTTTGCATATTGTCTTTCATGTCCATTTAGGGTTTTTCCCTTGCTCCATGCTCTTCCTCTCTTGGCTTCTCTTTGATAGATTCTCACATGCAAGTGATCTTGGGCATCTTTGAAGTTGGCTTTCATCAACTCCAACATGGTATCAGAGCCTTCCTGCTGTTGCTTGGTTGAAGAATTTTTGAAGCTATGATTTGAAGTCACAAACCCTAGTTTATTTGTGCATTTTTTCTTCAAATCAGGGGACCAATGAATTTTTGGAGCACTTTAAACCCAAACGAACATTGGCATTGGATCTGGAAGGGCTGTTTGCAATCAAGATTCATATAAAGCTTTTCAATTTTGGAGACAGAGCTCCGAGAGGCAATTTTTTTTTAGTTGCAGGCCATTTCCGTACGAATCATACGAATTTTTGAGCAAAAAAAAATTTAAAAAAATAGTGTCAGGCTGCGCCACTATAGGGCCACCTGCGCATCGCTCATTAGGCGATGACTCTCATTTTCCCCACCGTGGCCTCCACAGGTGGCGCCCCCCTCCTCTGCTCAACTATGTCAGTGATCTGCAGTAGCTCCACCCCCAAGCTCCTCCGGCCTGCATCAGCGCTGCTCTGCTCTGATCACTCCTGCACCACCTACCTATGTGGTAGTTTTTAAATTATCAAAATTCTACATAGTCAGTCATAGTCTGGACAGTGACAGCTCAGCAATTGTGCAACCCAGTCAATGTTTGTTGCATGTCCAACACGTGACATGTGGCAGGGCTACCATGTGGTACTTGGCCACATGGCTCCTGCCACGTTAGCACCTTTTCCACGTGGCTACCACATGGAGTGCCATGTGTCATGCCAAGTGGCTTTCTTTTTTGCAACGACGACCTCCAAGCCATCAATTTTAATGCCTTGCCTTGCTGACATCAGCATGATGTCATCCTTACATCAGCAGACCTTCTTGCACCTCTTCTAGGTCCTTTTAGACCTACTCTCAATTTTTTGGCCATAACTTGAGCATATAGAGGTATTTTCTGATCTGAAAGAAGCACCGAAAAGTTGGTTCCAAGACAGAGACTTTGGTGCAAGTATTTTTAGGTTTTGATGCTTTTTTATAGCCCATATTTTTTGTTGAAGTCTGAAGTTGTTTTTTTGACTCTAGCGAGCATATCTTTTGCGTCCCATGCCCATTTTTTGAAAATTTTATATTTTTGGAAAGTTGGTTCTCTGTACTTTTTAGAAATGTGGTCATTTTTCTTAGTTTTTGGACCATGCTCTTTCTATCATAGTTTTGGCATTTTTTCTATATGGTGGATATCTTGAGTGTTTTAGGCCCAAGGATCATTTTCCTAGCATGGTTTCCTTTTTTTTGGGCTGTACTTTGTTTTTTGCAACTTGCTTTTAGTTTTGATCATTGTAGCTATCATTTTGAAGCACTTTTATATATCACACTATGATAAAGTGCCACTTTTGCATTCTGGGGGTCATGAATGTTGTTTTGAGTCAGTTGTACATGCACTATTTTCATAAAGCACCATGGGGGGATAGTTGTTTACTATTTTAGGCATTCTCCCTTTGTCAAGTGAGTGTCCCTTCCATGACATTAGCCCATGCAGAGTTAGTGTGACCGTGTCTTTATAGGTGTTTGTACCTCTTCCTTACTCATTGTTCTTGGTTCGTCTATAGGAGACTTTAGCCCACCTTCTTAGTTGCCTATCATCACACCCCATCTACATTAAGGGGGGGTTATGCTATTGTTCTAATGCCTCTGTGGTTTGATGGTTCAATAGTGTGAACTATGTATTCAGTGGTTGATCCTATGTACAAGGCGATTACAGTGGCCGGCTAGATATGCATTTCAGTGAGATGGATCATCTACCATATATACATGCTCGGTTTGTGCCTTCTTCTTTCATGGAGGTTCTTTAGATCAACTGTTTCTTCTTGTTGGCAAATTTGCGGCTTCTTCATGCTTCAGTGATGCTTCTTCATGATCACTCCTTGTTCCTATTTTAGGGGACATTTCCCTAGTTGGAGGCTTCTTCAGTTCTTCACTAAATCACCTCTTTTTGGGGGAGGGTTTTTCCCACATGGTTTTCTCTCTTTCCCCATTCACAGAGATTGCATCTTTTGCATTGTACATGGGTACCTAACATGGCCTTGTTGCTGGGACCCATTCTGCATTTTCATCTTAATTTTGTGAGCTTAAGGCATTTCCCTAAGTTGCACTAAGGGGGGGGGGGGGTGTTAGAGTAAATAATTAATTATTTATTCTATTACTTAAGCTTACTTAGGTAAATGCATTTATTTAATATTTTGTATTTAATGCATGTAGTGGTTAGTTGTTGACAACACGGGAGTTTCTTCCCTTCTAGCATGTTTCACCTTTTTGTGGAAGTGTGCTAAGTTGTCATCCTTATCTTCTACCACCTTTCATCTTGTTCTACAAGCTTCCTTGAGGTCTTTATAAGCGACCTCTCTCTCATTGTAACACATCTCATTATATCTCATATTGCATATTGTAAATACACATTCTTCTTGTATTTGCATATTGTCTCTCATGTGTATTTAGAATTTTTCCCTTGCTCCATGCTCTTCCTCTCCTTGGCTTCTCTTTGATAGGTTCTCGCATGCAGGTGATCTTGGGCATCTTCGGAGTTGGCTTTCAGCAACTCCAACATATAAAAATTTGATACTTGGGATCATCACAAGGAGACTATGCTAATACTTGAAACACTCTTATAAGCATTTGATATTTGGACTGTAAATTCTTAGAGACACTTGCAAGTGATTCCAATGTCATAGTAGCTACCATAACACTTTCTTGGATTCTATCCAGTGGCTCCCATAATATCCTCTATGTTGTCTAGCTCTTGTTTCTGCCATGTAGTCTCTTTCAAAAGCCACTCCTTCTCCTTCATTGTCATGCCTTAAATTTTGATTATCAAACTTTTGAATATCTGTCTCTACCTTATCTAAAATTAACTTCACATTGTGTTGAAACTCTGGCATAGGTGTTTGATCATCGATATCTTTCATTTCAGCATTCAATTTTTCAAGATTGGTCAACACCCTCACTTGTAGACCTCTCATGTCAAGCACTTTCTGTACTATTTCAACACCATGTTTTTGCTTATGAGCTAATAGTTCTTGAGGTGCATTTTCTTGTAAAACATTCATTTTGTTGAACAATTGTAAACTCTTAGAAAGTGCATTTTTGTTTTCATGTATGTATGTATATATAATAATGAATAATAATAATGTTTTAATGTATATTAAAATAATAACTAACATTACCATTGGATCATATAATAATGAAGTAATCAACCAAGTTAATCATAAACTACATCATTTTAACTATTGTTTCCACTATCATAGTACCTACCACAATATTTTCTTGGATTCTATCTAGTATCTCCCATAATATCCTCTATGTTGTCTAGTTGTTGTTTTTGCTGTGCGGTCTCTTTCTAAAGCTGCTCCTTCTTGTTCTCTTTCTAAAGCCTCTCCTTCTCCTTTTCTCTTGTGCCTTAAATTTTGACTATCAAACTTCTAAATATCTGCCTCTACCTTATCTAAAATCATCTTCACAGTGTGTTATAACTTTGGCATAGGTGTTTGATCATCAATAGCTTTCATTTCAGCATTCAAGTTTTCAAGATTGGTCAACACCCTCAATTCTGGACCTCTCATGTCAAGCACTTTTTATATTGTTTCAACACCTTGTTCTTGCTTCTAAGCTAATAGTTCTTCAAATTCATTTTCTTGTAAAACGTTACTTTTGTTGAACAATTGTAAACTCTTAGAAAGTGCATTGTTGTTTTCATGTATGTATGTATGTATGTATGTATGTATACAAAGAGATCTTGTGGATTGTGGATTATGGATTATAAACAAGAAAGAAAAGAAAACATGACATTAACCATTATCCATTTATTTTGGTTGATTGTGGAGACTTGCATGTGAAAGAGGGTGGAAAGCTCCAAATGAGGGTGGAAAGCTTTGAATGTTGGTGGAGATCAATGGAGATCTAGGATTTTGTTGTCATTCCCTTGTGATCAACATGCCGTTGTTTTGTGATTTTATTTAAGTGGAGAAGAGGTACCTATGTAAATGTTCTTTTCTTTTCCTTCTAAACATGTATCTCTTGTTCATATATAATAGCTTTGGTCCGATTCATGGATAACTAATTATGATGATTGTATGCATATGTCCACATATGTATGTAAATTAGTTCACTATGTGAACTACTTTACATGCATATATACACACTTGAATAGTACTTGTGCTAAATTAAATTAATCATTCATGTCTCGAATTCACACAAGCAATTATCCTTGCATTCAATTGAATTTATTCATATCAAACTAAAAATGCAAAAATCTGTATTTATAGATTAGATTATCTCTTAGTGATTGAGTAAAGATCTCATGCATAATATCATCAGGTAATGATTGGATTCATTCACATTAAGTCATAATAGGATCAAGCAGATGATCTATTTATGTTACTCCATAATTATTTTATTGAACATTTTATTTAACATAATCAATAATACTAGAATTATCTAGCTACAACTAGTACTCTTGTTTATTTTATTTAATCATATATATTTAAGACTATTATTTTTCTTAAAATTAGACTATATATTTTCTATCACTAGAACACAAATATAGATCTCTGATAGTTATCTTTTTTAATTTCAAGATCTTCATATTTAATGTGAAGAGTTTCCACTACTAGATAGTGGAATAGCCACCATGTGGAGCCATATAGCTCTTGGCTATTTCCACCAAATTATATTTTTATTATATTTTTGTCCTTCAAAAAAATTATAAGTGAATGTTCTTCTAATTTTCCATATATTTAATAATTTGTCACTTGTCATTTGAGGTAATTTTCTATTATGAGATAGAGACATATATCATAAGGATGGACATGCTAATTTTGATCATCCCACTTTCAAAGCTAATTCCCTGATTGACTTAATGAAACTACTTGCAACTAACACCCTTATTTTCTACAACTTGTCCGATCAGCCATTCACACAACCATCTTCCTCCTACCCCACCATAGCATGCAACCCTTTTTTGACATTTATATCTTACTCCCACCATTTTAGAAGACCAAGTCCAATGATTTGTATCTAGCAAATTGATGATATAAAAATTCAATATGGAGGAGGATATATTGGTGTCACAAATGAATCATCCCATATCCATAAACAACAACTAATCTTCTGTTAGTCCCTCTCCTCTAAAGAACCAATACATGGAGCCATTATCATCATGAGTAGACTCACTCTCCTTAGACAAATTCAATTGAAACTATTCATGCCAAACTAAGTATGCAGCAATATGTACTCAAAAATTGTATTATCTCTTGGTCATTGAGTAAAGATCAAATACAATTTTCCAAGGTGAAAAAATTGCATATGCAAATGTATGTATGTATGTATGTGTATATGTATGTTACATATACATGTATGTATAAATGTATCTCTACTTCTTGTTGTCGTACCCTTGTGATCTTTGTATATGTATGTTTGTATGCATATATACACATATACACACACACACACATGTGGGTGTATGTATATTTATATATATGTGTGTCTATGTATGTATGTATGTATGTATATAAAGAAAGAGATCTTTGTATATACACATACATACATACATAGACACACATATGTGTGTGTATGTATGTATATATAAATATACATATACATACACAAATGCTTCTCTAATCATCTGTTGGGAGAAATATAAAGAGATGCATGTTTAGAAGGAAAATAAAATAACATTTACATAGGTATCTCTTCTCCCCTTGAAGAAAATTGCAGAGCAAGCACAACTACATTTCTGCCCGAACACCACAAATTATACCACTATCACAAATTGCCATCACAATTTGATCCCAAATGTTGTAATGCTACAAAAGGTACAAAGATCGCAAGGGCATGATATGGCAATGTAATCGCAAAGCAAGGGCATAAAGATCACAAGGGAACAACAACAAAATGCAGAGATCACAAGGGCATGAAAATGAAATCCTAGATCTCCATTGATCTCCACCAAAGGCATGACAAGGAAATGCAGAGATCATAAGGGCATAGAAATGAAATGCAATGATCATAAGGGTATGGCAATGAAATACCCACCAATGTTCAGAGCTTTCCACTCTCATTTAGAGCTCTCCACCCTTTTTCACATGCAACTCTCCACAATCAAAACAAATGAGGAATGATTTATGTCATCTTTTCATTTTTTTGTTTACATCTAAAATCAACTTCACATTGTGTTGTAATTTTTCCATAGGTGTTTAATCCTTGATAGATTTCATTTTAGCATTTCAACATCCAAATTTTCAAGTATCCTCTTCATTATATAGTCCTTTCTACCCTAAAAACCACTTTTTTACTTCATTAAAATTAGTACTTGAACAAAGCCAATGATAAAAAAAATCCCATATTCCAAAATCCAAACAATAAAACAATAAAACTCACTTAACCCATGCTTAGTGAGTTATCTCAAGATCTTGCACAAAAATAATGCAAACTAGGAAAAATAAGCAAGAAATTTTAGAAAAACATATCATAGAAAATATTTTCATAAAGAAACAAGCCATAACCTAGTTAAATTGGTCTACTTTCTAATTAGTTGGGTTGATTACAAATTCCTATGGAACTGTCATCAGATTAGATACAATAAAATGAACAATCGGTTGTTCCCAGCTAGCAAGATCAAATACAATTTTCCAAGGTGATAAAATTGCATATGCATATGCATGTATGTATGTGTGTGTATATATACGTATGTATCTTGTCGATTGTGGAGATCAATGGAGATCTAAGATTTCATTGTCATGTCCTTGTGATTGTTGCATTTTGTCGTCATGCCATTGTGATCTTTGTATATGTATGTATGTATGTATATACATATGTACATATGTATATGTATATATGTGTATATATATGTATGTATGTATATAAAAAAAGAGATCTTGACACAACAGAAAAGCAATAAAACTCACTCAATAGGTAGCATGGCCATAGGTATTATCACAAACTTTTAAACATTACTATATAAGGAGTGAGTTAGGATGTATATAGGTTAATGTTACATTAATTATAAACTACAACACAAAGGTTCCACTAGGGTATTACAATATTTTAACTATAGAAAACTACCTAATTTGCCTGAGTGGTTGTATGTTGTCAAATAATAGTATTAGGTGAGTAAAGCTCACCAATGATTATAGGAATACAACTACATCAAAAAAATTAGAAACCATAACTACATATTTGTTAGACTGAGTAGTTCAAGGGTCTTGATCCCATGGATATGGGTGTGTAGGCTGCCTAGTAGGAAGAGTATGCCTCCAGTGTGCAAACACCCTGGACATAGTTAGGTAGCACTTGACTATTTTAAGACATTATATGTTAACTCACAAGGATTATATTTTAAGACATTATATGTACCCAGTGTACCTGGCTTTTGAAAATAGAAGGCTAAACTCTACATGTTAACATTAACTTGATTGGTCTATTTAGACCAATTGATTATTGTCACAAGCCTTTAAACATAACTATATAAGGAGTGAGTTAGGACACATATAGGCTAACCTTACATTAATTGTAAACTACAACACAAAGGTTGCACTAGGGTATTACAGTATTGTAATTTTAAAAAACTGCCTAATTCACCTGAGTGGGTGTATGGCAGAAAAGAGATATATTAGGTGAGTAAAGATCACCAGTTGCTATAGGAATAAAACTACATCAAAATAATTAGAAACTACAACTACATATTCATTAGATTGAGTAGTTCAAGGGTCTTGATCCCATGGATATGGGTATGTAGGCAGCCTAGTAGGTAGAGTATGCCTCCAGTGTGTAGATGCCTTCGACATAGGTAGATAGCCTTGGAAATAGCTAGGTAGCACTTAACCATGTATATATGTATGTATGTATGTAACTATTCTCTACTTAATAGTGCCATTCACATGGAGGGGTAGTTGAGCTTGCATCTTCTACAATACTTCATTTCCATTATTTGCGCTCTTTGAATAAAAGGTATATAACTTTATCACTTGTAAGTATAATTTTCAAATAGTACAAACCACAATAGTTTCTTATAATTCTATGGTTCTTTTTATATGTTTATAAAATTGAAGTTTAAAAATTAATTGCATTTATGTACATCTTTTTCAAGTTTGATATTTCTCTTTTTCCTAACTCATAGTCCAAGAATAATTTTTCAAAACACATACTGACTAGTTGGAGATTGAGCCAAAAAATTGTAAAATCGATTGTGCCAAAAGAGCTAAATAAAATGATTCGTGCATGATAATAATATTTTTATGCTCTTTTTGGTACAATTGTTCTTACATCTTATAATTTTTGGTGAGAAAAAAATTCCAAATCAACTAGGTAGGTGATCCAAAATTAAATCATAATTGGTTGAGGCATGTTTAAATACCTTATTTCACATGTTATTGAATGTTATTTATTTATGTGATACTGTTAATGAATGTTAAATGATGAACTAATGTTAGATGTTAGCCTTGGACATTATGAGATTATTTTATGGATGCCCATAATTGTTTTTTACTTCATGTGACAATGAATGAATGTGAGATCCGTCTCTCCTTAGCTACTCTTTCTAGGTTGTACCAGTTCTTTAGCCCAAAATAGATAAATCATGATTTGAAATGAAAACTTGGTGCTTAACTAATGAATGAGAAAACCAAGTGAAAGACCTTGTGTGATGAAGGATTATATGATTTTCTACATATTTCACCACATAGTAGTGCATTGCAGGTTCACATACATTCTTAAGTAGACATTTGTGAGCACTAGGTGTGTGAAGGCTCCATGCAAATACATGTAGAAGTAAAAAAGGTTATGATGAACATTTTTGATGACATGTTTGCCAAGAGCATACACAAGTTCATCAAGGTGACTTCACATTATTAAATTTTCATGTTTTCCAACATCAATGCTCTTCCTCCATATCCCACACAAATAAAAACTGCTACCTCCAACATTGCAACCATATGATAAATGGGAATAGCACATACCCGAGCCATAACCTAGTTAAATTAGTCTAGTTGCTGATTAGCTAGGTTGATTACAAATTCCTATAGAACTGTCATCAAATTAGGTACAATTGTTCCTAGCTAGCAGGATCAAATATAGTTTTCCAAGGTGATAAAATTGCATATGCAGATGCATCACTTGAATGCCAGGAATGAAGTACATTCCCCAATTTATAACGAATGGTTGGATATAAAGGCTCCATATACTAGCCCAATAGTGGAAGCCAAGTATGTAACCATGCATGTATTTCCATATTTAATGTCATTATTAATAGGTATTATATTTCCCCTACATACATACATTGTGTGTGTGTGTGTGTGTGTGTGTGTGTGTGTGTGTGTGTGTGTGTGTGTGTGTGTGTGTGTGTGTGTGTGTGTGTGTGTGTGTGTGTTGCCCATTAACTCTGCATTATTTTTGTGCAAGATCTTGAGCTAAGTCACATAGCATGTGTTGAGTGAGTTTTATTGTTTAATTTTTTGGATTCTGGAATATGTATGTAGCTAGATCAAATTTTCAATTGTGATAAGATGTAATAAGCACCTTGAAAAAGATCTCTCTTTATACATTCATACATACATACATACATGTATATGTATGTATGTATGTATGTATCATGTGGAGATCTATGATTTCATTTTTGTGCCCTTGTGATCACTAGATTTTGTCACTAATACATTTGGCATCGATTTGCGATGGCTATGTGTCGCAATTACGACAAAAATTTGTCACCATTGCGACAGTAATAGACATTGTTATTTTTTAGTTGCAAATTACGACATCTATCCTATACCATCGCAATTATAATGCCTATCCGTCACTATGCAACCACTTTATTATGACATGAACCTCGTCACAATTCTTGTGGCCAACGTCGCAATTGCAATAGAGACCCCAAAAATTGCAACAGCAACTGCCGTCGCAGCTACAACAACTCCATCGCAATTCTTGTAGAGGGCGTCGCAATTGTGGTGAACACCCTAGAAATTGTGATGGCAGATGGTGTCACCGCTATAGCAACCCCGTCGCAATGCTAGTAGTTGACGTCACAATTGCGACGGGTACAAAGTAAAACAAATTTTTTTTTTTTCCTCAGTTGAATCCTAATAGGAATATCAAAAGTATCTAGTACTCCAGGTGTTGCATACCTTTATTTTTGTATCCACTATTTTAGAATCTTCAAAAACAATTAAAGTTTCAAGAATGATCCAGGTACAACATGGTGAGACATATTTTCATATTATATATATATCCTAGATCCACATAACTTCATTCCAATTGCATCATTGCATCACTTTTAGATTGAATAGGAATGCCTTAATAGTAGCTAATACATTTCCATACATATATTATTCCAAAAGAAACCTCAATGATATGTGTAGGGCTATAAAAGTTCTAATTTTTGAATAATTGTGCACATAGATACATAACAAACATTTATCCTGATATACAAGAGTTGTTCAAATCAAAATATAATGTTGACTTCATCAAGAATACACAACATCATATTTGTGTCATATCCAAATTAAGTCTTTAATAATTAATTGTGAACATGGCACTGAGAAAACATTGGTAAAAAAGGTTTCTTCTGATGTGTAGCTGTTATCCTGAACTGAAATAGGATTTTCAAATATAGCTGGAGAGATTGCTTTGTCAACAGGCCTAATAATTTGGTTGACATCGATAAAACCCATCAGACAACATTTCTTTGAATACTTCTACTACACTCACCACCTGTATTTGATATGCATTGTCTTCTTTGCACTGCACTTTGGAGACATGACATTCTCTCTAGCACTACCTGGAATTTTCCTTTTTCTTCTTGACTGTTATCTCTGGTTTCTATAGTCACAAAAAATTGTACATGTTATATATGCCAAAAAACTGTCTTCAAGCATGGTACAACTGGCTATTGCAAAGCACCCAAGTAAGTATACATGCCTTATTTAACTCAATTTGTTTATGTACAAATAAAAACAAGTGGAATTTGAGTGGAAAAGATACAAATAAAAAAACATTTAGTTTCAATTTATATTTATCTTGCATAAGCACTTTTATTCACAAACCAAATTATTTTAGGGCTCATAGATTGCAAAGTAAGGAATCCATTATTCTGTGTTTCTATGAACTGAGTTGTGTGCATTTATATCAGATTCTCATTCACATCAAACTATATTATTCTAACAAAATGTTTAAGCATATTTGAAGATATTTTATACCCCCTTGAACCTTAGGAGGAGTTCGTTGGTCATTCATTTAACTTATGTCGATTATTTTCACATCATTTGACAAAAGGCTCATTCAAATATTTTAAGATAGTTTTTGAAAAGCTGTCAGAGTATTAGTATGTCTATTTTCAACTTTTGATGTTTTTAAAGGATTTTGAGATTGTTTCTTGTCTTAATATTTTTGTTTTGCGTTAACTGTCATTACAAGTCTGTCCAATTCTTTAGGGAATAAGGTAGAGTTTCAATGTGATCTTTAAATGTTTTTTGATTATTGGGAGACCAAGGATGGTTAGGAACTTTCTAATATTGTTTTGTTTGAAGCTTTGATCTGCCAGTAAATGTAATCACCAGCCAAAATTTACAATTTCATTTACATACCTAAAAATTATAATTTTGTATACCTTATTTATACAAAATTTTATTTTCATATGGATATGAATATGAGAAGATCAAAAAGTCTACTATGGAAACACAAGTTAAGTACATACAATGTAAATGAGTCAAGACACTCTTTGACTAAGAAACTTCTATACATGCAGGGTTGGTGTATAACCCTATGAGTGTTATTCTTTTGAACCTTCCTTTTATATCACGTTCAGAATGGTATCCTTTCAGCATTGTTTCTACTTCTACTTCAAGCATTGACTTGAACCAATTCTCTATACTAATCAAGTGCCAACGAGGATGGACCAAAAAGATTGACAACTGCACAAAATGTATAAAATTGGTAGAGAGACCTTCACATCTTCAAGCAGCTATTGAAGGTCCTTATGGTCCAGCTTCTAGTGACTTCTTAAGGTATCAAATTATCTGTTCAATTTTATTATTATATGGTAAGACTGTTAGATTATCATGGTGAGAAAACATAAGTTGCAACATATATTATATTGTACATATATTTGGGCATTAGTCAACTTAAATCAAGACACAAGATATGCTTAAAAGGTGTTGATATAGTTAAAAAGCCTTGATAACTCCTACAATTAGTTACATAAGAGAAAATACTATAACTTGACTAGGGACCATTACAATTTTTTTCAAAAATGTTGAAAATATGCCTTATTCATCCAACATAAAATGTAAAATATGTAATCTCAATTATGTTCATCTGTGTAGGTATGAAGCATTGGTACTGATCGGTAGAGGAAGTGGAATAGCCCCACTACTGAGCATTTTATCAAAAACATTGCATCAACATAACATTAACAATGGAAACCATGTTCCTAGGGAAGTCCTACTCATATACTCAGTCAAAAAAGCTGAAGATCTATGTGTCCTAAATCTAATTTCTCCCTCAACTATCTGTCCAAATTATTCTAGGCTGGTGAAAGTAGAGGTGCAAGCATATGTAACTCAGGCAAAAACCCCAGATATTGAAATGGGAAAGCTGGATGTAGAGGGAATACCTTCACCTACTAAATATTTTTTAACAATGACCACAACAAAGGAGGAAAAATCTTTGAGGCAGATAGGTGTATGGATTCTCTACATTCTATAACAAGCACAAACAATACTTTATGGCATGCAACAATAATTGCTTCTGCATTGTTAGGATATCTTATATTGAGCATCGTACTAACTCACTTCTATATATACCCATTGGATAACAACACTTACACTATGTTCCCATGGTGGGCCAGAGGACTTATAACATTTATGTGCATGAGTTTGGGGATTGTGATCTTTAGAGGCTTAGTTTATATGGTTTGGAAAAGAGTTCAAACCAAGAAAGTCCACAAGTCAACACAGGAGATGTATGAGATGCAGTCAAGAGGCAATATAGGGGAGCAACAAAGTGACACCATTTTAAATGGATGCAGTATCCATTATCATCAATGACCTAATCTTCAAGGTAACTTCATTTCTTGTGTAATAAAAAAAGATTTCATCCCTTCTAGATCTACTGTGGAAATCATGGAAGGATGTCACTCGATCGTTTGTTCACCATCTATAACTAAGAAAAGCGACTGGCTATGCCGAAACTTGGACTAGGGGCAATTCAAAAATTTTATACTGGGCTTACATGGGTCTAGCACTAAGCTATAAAGAATTCATGAAACACATAATATATTTTATATTTTATATTTTTTAATTTTATCTATCTAAAAATGTCAGAAAAGTGCAAAACCATACATGCTTTCTAATTTTTAGTAGAAAAGTAGGAGTTTCCATTGCAAGTCAAATTGTGATATTTCTATTAGGATTCAACCATGTAGTTTTTGGGTCAAATTCAATGATCCATGTTTCATGAGTAATGGTTCACAAGAGCCCATCTCTCATGAGAATGAATGGAACACTCAACATTCATTGCACTCACTGACCCATGAATGGAACACTGGCCTGGATGCAATGAGTGCGAAGTGTTCCATTTACTCGCATGAGAGATGGGCTCTTCTAAACCACTACTCATGAAACATGGGCTAATGTGTTTGACCCAATAAATACACAGTTGAATCTTGATAGCAATATCACAAGTATCTAGTACTCCAAGTGTTGCATACCTTTGATTTTGTATCCACTATTTTATATGGCTCTATTATGAACTAAAACATTCTTGTAGTTTGCTTGACCCAAATATTATAATTCTTCTTTGTGATTGGCATGTCAAATTGGAAGACATCATTGGAAAATTTGGTCTGGAAATGGATGGAAAAACTATGGGTGTTATAGTGTGTGGACCAAAAAGTATGCAGGAAAGTGTAGCATCAGCCTACAGGAGTCACACTTCCTTACCGGGTTTCAAATCCTCTACTGCACTGGATTTTCACTCCATTAGTTACACTCTCTAGTCAAGTCTTCTCACAAGATTTGAAGTCCTACCCGCTTTTCTTTCTCAAATGCACCTGTGTATGCAAAAAAAAATTATACTTTGAACATTCACCATACTTCATGAATATGCCTATATCATGTCCAATAATTCATAGACCCCACATAGTATTTTCCTCTTTACCAAACTTTGTAGTTTTCTTGAGTACTATGTAACTTTTATGTAATGAATTTAATAAGAATGATATACTTTGAGCCATTCTAGAGGTTTTAAATTTTTTCTTTGTCTAACTTTTCCTTATGGTATCAGCTGAGCATTCTCACAAATGTATCGATAATTAAAAATAAAAAGAAATTTCAAGATTATGGAAGATTTTGGATGATGTCAAAATACTAAGAATAGGTGCCAATTATTTGGATGAATATGTAATAAATTTTTATGTTCACAGCATTAGAAAAAAATTAAACACATAAACAAGGGACATGGATCTCCTTTCCCTCTGTACAAACATTTGATAATAACAATAATGTGTATTCCATATCTATTTTTAATTGGATTAAGAAGAAAAGTTAACAACATTGTTATAGCAGAATCACAATAGCATCATGAACAAAATAACTGTAGCATCATGAACAAAATAACTATAGCAACAACATTATAGTAGGAGGAGAAAATCCCAAAGGAAACTAAGACCCAAGGTAAAAAGGATAAGCCTCAAACTTAAAGTACCAATAAAGGCGAGGAAGGAAGGAGTACAGGTAAAAAATAGGATCCTTTGAAGGATAATGTCACAAAGAGGGAATTAAGGAAGGATGAGGATCTTCTTGATAAAAAAGAAGGAAGAATTGTAGGATGCCCAAGATTGTGAATTGGATAAACATATGGTGAATTTGCCTAATGTGGACCAAAATTTTGGTGAGTTGGAAGGAAGAATTTGATGCTATGGGGGAAAAGGATTTAGTTGGGGGTCCAAAAGACACTAGGATTGAAGAAATTACTACTGAGCAAGCTAACTATGTCATTGATGTTCCTAATGATATGGCTAGGGAGGTACGAGAGGGCAATCTTGAATTTCTTCACAAAGCTAAATTGTGGGATGATATTTCCCTAATGGTTGACAGTTGGATTTATAATGAGGTGAATTTTTGAAAAAGATGGCTAGGAATTTGTAGGCTAGCCTATAGAAAGAGAAAAATAAAAGGATAGAACTGGAAGCCAAGGTTGGTGACATTCTAGGTAAAGTTTTGGATTATGAGTCCAAACTTTGCTAGCTTATCAAAAATAGTGAGTAGAATATGAATATGGTGACTTCTAGTCTCTATGCTACTACTGCTAGTCTAGGTAAGAGAAGTGCAAAAGAAATTATGTCCCCTTCTAGTATCTCTTTCAATGGTGGTCCTAGTATGCATACCAAGTTGAGCACAAAGAAGGTAATTGAGGAAGATCCTAGTTCGATTGCGAAGAACTCTATTGAAGAAGTGGCTAGCCTTGGGAGGAACTTGGCTAAGGCTGTGAAAGAGCTAACCTAGTATTGTGTTGCTTCTTTTTGTCTTTTTGATTCAGGAATAGTAGATTTCTATGACCATGTGAAATGGAAGAGAGCTGGAATGGGAGTTTTAGCAATATCACACAAGAACAAAGTCAAAAACAATCTGTTAAATATTCTTCTTCCCCACAAAAGGGGCAACATGGGGTTGGAATGAGGAAATTCAAACAGTTCACTTGCTACCAATCTATAGTTAAGAAGTTCCTACCTCGTCTACAGTGGCAGTAAGAATTTTCCCATACCTGCCCTTACTGTCACTGTAGAAATTTTAAAAAACAATATGCTTTTCTACTTGGATAAGGAAAATTGAGCATGAAGATAATACTCACCTTACCCATAATACTGTATTGTCGACTTATTCCCACCCATTCATAAGTTTTCCCATCAAAATAGCACACAATTTTCATACCTGCCCATATACCTTCATAAGAAAAAACAATAATGACATTAGGACTAGATTTGTATATTGCTTAAACAATCCATGATACAAAAAATTGGAAATCAAAGTAAGGTTTGCGATTTTTTCTGAAGATTGAACTCTCCAATTTAGGTTCAGTTACAATGAGGTGAGACATTGAGAATGACATTTGTGGCCCTGATTATATTATTCATAAGCTTTCTTGTCTTTTCCACATTCCATGAGCATTCTATATTATTTGTCACAACCCATTTTATTAACTCATTATGTGAATAAAAAATTGATTATTAACTAACTATTTATCTTTGTGCATTTAATGTTTCGATACAATTAACTAAATGTGATGACACCAAATACAAATGTATGTCAATTAGTATTTTATTATTTTATGAATATCCATGACTTGATATCTTGTTAGTCTAAATCTTTTCCATAGGTCCTCCTATTCGAATAATTTATAAATAAGATTGGCAAAATTGATTGTGTTTTGAAAATCATATACAGGAAATATTTTAATTATTTCCATTGACTTGAATTATGATCTTTTGATTTTGACATTGTCTAACTACAATCGATTGGCATGAGGTGGATGCTAGTCAGTCTTTTTCCCCTCTCACTTGTTGAGTTAGGCATCATTTGGAAAAGGGAGGCTGATCATGATAGTGAAGAAATTGTACTGTAAATTTTAAGAACTTGTACACATGCATCAATCGTAAGTTGATCGTATGATAATGTAGGGTAGACACGCAAAGGTTTTCTCAAGTGTCATCACAAGTATCTGTACTCTCATTGCCTTTCTATCATTGCATGAGATCCAATGAAACATAGGGGTTCATTGTTTCCCTAGTTAATTATGATAATCATATCATTGGTGATAACACAATCCCAAGATAGTGCTGAGATCCAAGGATGCAATAAAAAAGCTACAAGTTTAGAACTTCATGACAGTTCAAAGCATGAAGCCTTAGATAAATAGGACAACAGTCTAAACATAGGAAAAAAATAGAGAAATATTTAGTATCTTATTGAGCTTCACTTTGTTTCAAGAATAGTTTAATATTCTCTACTAAACAGGGCTAACCACGTGAAGGTGGAAGCTCATTTGGCCCCACCCCCCTCACCCTAACATCACTCTACATTCCCCGTTAACATCTAACATTCATTCATTCTTTCAACCATTAATAAAATGTAACATTCAATCAATATCACATGATAACATTAATTAACACATTAGATTTGTTAACATCCAACATTCATCAATATTCTACATTAACACATAATTAATGAACATTCATTAGCACATAATTAAATTCATTGAGACATAAAATTCAGTCATTATCAATTAAGGTATGTAGATGACAATCATTTCTTTTTTTTCTTTCTATTTCTTTTTTCTATGTAAGCTCTAAGAGGAGCATTAGTGTCATCATCAATTCCCCCCTCATCAATTGTTCTGTTCTTTGTTCTTGATGATCTCAAATTCCTATGCTGTTGCAAAGGGGGGTCCTCTACAATAAAAAATAAAAGAGTTAAATTAAAAATAATTTATTATAATTGTTAAAAGTATTTAATTATTTTAAATAACATAACTCTGGCACTCTTTACCTGATCTGACCACATCATTTTCTCTGGACTCAATGTCAACACGCTCATGAACATCGACCCCTCAATCCTCTATAGCCGCTATACAAAATTTTACGTTAATCCAAACACCAATTTCAATTACATATAAAAAATTTAATAGCAAATGTATAACTCCACGACTGGGATGCACATCATGTAAACCTTCAGCATCCATAGATTGTGTAGAAGGATTGTCAGGCTACATTCCAACATCCTACGCATTGTTATCATTGCTTGCTTAAAATAGATATAGTCACTTTATATTGGAACTTAACATCAAATAGACTAATTGGTAAAGTATTCAATTTGAAATAAATTTCATTTAGCTTATTTACCTATGGCTCAGATGCATCATTATTAGAACCTTCCACACTAATTTTAGCTTGTAGCTATTTAACCATGGCTCTATAGCCTTTTTGGAAGCCAATTCTCTTATCCTCTTCTATGAGGCATCTCTTGAACTTTGAGCCCTGCATTTTTGCATGGTATGGTGAATTTTACTTGCATTGTTTCATCAACCAATGGAGGGTAGTTAAAATATCAAAAGGAAATGGTAAATAGTTAGCTGGGTTTCCAATCCTTGTTATAGCTTATTTTGGTCATGTTGGAGTTGATCTAAATTTTCTTTGGTGTTTGGGAGTCCTACAGGATCCAATTGCACTCTTGGTTGGGTGTGTAGAATAAAGGTCAAGTGTTGCAATCTGCACGGTGATTGGTAACAACAAGTTTGCCTTAGACCTAATTTTTTTTGGGTTGTGTTGATGTTTGTTTTGGTTTCCATTTATGTTAGAGGGTTGGAGTTGTCCAAAACACTTGGTGTCAAGGTTGGGTGTATGAGGCCTTGAATGGTACAAGGGAGAAGTAACTAGTATGCAACCTTATGTGATGAGTCGGGTCCATGAATTAAAGGAGTAGTTGTAATAGTAGATTAGTTCCTTGTTTGAAGGTGAATCAAGCCTTGAATGTTCTTGTGGAGAACAGCGGATTGGGGTGATAACTTGAATTGCTTAGTTGTTCCAAGGTGCTAGGAGTTTGTTGGTGCTTCCAAAGCATGTTACTCTGCATCATATATTGGTGTGGAGGAACACTAAGATCCAAGTTAAGGATCAGGAGCATAGACAAGCTAGTCTATTCTAGCATTTCCCATCACATTATATAAAAAATTTGCTATAATTTTTCATTTACTAATACTTACAACTCATGCTTGAAGTTTTGAAAAACCACCAGAGCCGAGCTTGTGTGTCCCGTGCTTTTCTAGTCTTGCCTTTGTTGCCTTTGATGTGTCAGGCAATCTATGAAAAATTTGAAATATGTTAGATAGTATAAATATAGAGGTTAATTAGTACATAATTACATTCTCAATAGTATCACCTACCTTACTGTACTCTCTACTGGTGTAATATTATTTTTCTTGTTAGCTTTATACTTTCCATCCAAAATTAGAGCCTGCCACTCAGCCTCAGGAACATAGGGCAGACGCTTGTACCTAGGGTTATCCCATAATTTTTTTCTATACTAGTCCCTAATATACTTCAAACATAAAACAACTTTTTCAAGGAGCTTGTTTCTCTCGAATGCACGAGGTCCAAAGAGTTGGATCATGCTCTCTATAAGATCATCCTTGAATGGTTTGTCTTGGTTATTCCACCTTTTAAGTAAAAAAAAAACATGTTAGACTCATAAATGAAGTGAAGCTACCTTTAATATAGTTCAAGAAATGGATGAAAAGGAAAACTATTCTAGCAATGATATGAAATCAAAATAGTGGTTTGGGGTTTTAGTTAGGATATGATGTTCCACCAGGTACACAAGTTGGGCTCGAATATTAGCAAACACTCATCACCAAGTTTTCTCCAAAAAACATCATTCCCTACAAAACAATCATGGGATCATTAGTCGATGAAGAGTGATAAAAAACTAAATGCAAATTTTCCCTTTGTTTGAAGACCTACAAGATAATGATATAATTGGATTATTAAATATGTTGATTTTTATAATTAGAATTATCGTGCGCAACTTGAATTCACTATAACATACCAAAAAAATGTGTTAGCCCTGGGGCATCATGTATTGTCCATGCAAGTATTGCATGGAATTGAAATTGTCTTTGTCCTTTTGGTCTAGACATGTCATACATAGTGACACTGTTCCATAACTCCACCAACTAGTTGATAAGAGGATCAAATTGATATACATTCATATCTTTTACTTGATATTTACCTACTTGAATGAACAATAACATTACATAATTATTGTGATCATTTTACTGCAAGATTTGTAAGTACATGTAAATTAATAACTATCAAATGATAAGATACCTGGAACAATCATTGCCAACATAATGTGCTCCCTCTTTATTGACATCCACGGAGGAATGTTATTGTTGATAACAAAAATAGGCCACACTGAGTAAACAAATCTCATCTCTCCAAATGGATTGACACCGTCCGCTACCAATGAAAGCTTGAGATTATGACATTCTTCTTTGAAGTGTTGCCACTTTTCCTCTATGTGCATAAATGCCGAACCATCTATAGGGATTCGAATAATGTCATCTCGACTTCTATTGCATGCATGATAATCCATAAATTAAGCCAAGCTACTACGCCTGAATAATTGTTGCATCCGTGGAATAATGGGGATGTAATAAAGAACCTTTTGAGGCACCTTTTTTGTTAGTCGATCTATTCGATATCTACTCGTATGACATACAGAGCATTGTGTTGCAAATTCATGTTCTTTATAATATATAATATGATCATTGGGACAAGCATGTATTGCTTCATACTCCATTCTAATATCTTTCATAACAACAGATAATTCTCAATATGAGCGAGGTAGAATATTTGATGGTGGTAACAAAAACTTGCCTATCAATCTACAGAAAAAAATATAAGTTGTTAATATAAACAATATTAGTGGTACATTATTCACCCTTTATTAACTATAAAGATATATATGACATACCTTAACATACGTGACATTGTTATGTTGGATAAACCATTCATAACCTTCAAGTTCAACAACAACAATACAATAGAGAGAAGAGTTGTTTGGGAGTCTTTGTATAGGGGCTCATATGCCTTCTCAAGTAGAGGTACATCGAGGCTATCATCATCATCATGATCAAATATGATTGGACTAAATGTGTCATGGATCAATGTATTTATATCATCATCTTCAATTGTGTTTTCTAGTGCATGATCATCATCTTCCATGGGATCATTATCTTCACCTTGGATATTCGCACCTCCATGGTCCTCCACTTCAAAAACCATATTCTTTGGATTGTTGTGGTTCATATCATGTACTTCCTTGGGGAGATCAACCTATATAAAATTGATTAACATAAATAAACCATGATAATCAACTCATCATCAAGTGATTTCATATGTATATAAATTGTTAAAATTATATAATGAACAACTTACCAGTGGATGATAGTCATGCCCCCCTTCAATGTGACCATTCTCCCTACAATGTCAAATTTTGCAAGGACAATAACATTTTCCATCACCTTTTCTTTTCAAGTTAGATCACAATCTATCGATTGTCTCCCTATTTTGTTCTTCACTTATATTATCTGACATGATTGTTCTTCACAAGAAGCCAAAATCAGGCTATGAAAACTTCGGTCTACAATTTTCAAAAACTAAGCAAAACTGTCAAAAGTACACAAATTTTCTTAGACCTAGCTAAATACTTTAATATTTTAAAAATAATTACTTTGACTTTATTCCTAAGAAATTTAACCCAATCACCTTTTATAACATTTAGTCAATTGCTCTAGGCAAATTTGTGGATAAGATTATTTGTAAAACTTTGACCAACTGCTTGAAGGTCTTATTTCAAGAGACCTTACAACATTAAGCCACTAAAAGAAATTTCAAAATATATAAGCTAAAAGTCTAGTTAAAATATACATTATATTAAAAAATATACAATTTTCATACTCGATCGCATGGCTATAACTCGTGCAACGACCTTCTTGCTTAGCTGTAGAAGCTCTCTAGCAATCAAATTATACAAGCTACAAGGCCTAACAACAATTTCAAAAGATATAAGTGACAAGGAAAGACATATTACATGACATGGAAAAAGGAACAAAATTTACAAGCTTTAGCAAGACATATTAAACAACATCATAGTGCTAGAGAGATCACAATTATATGAGTCAAACATAGTCATGAAAAAGCACATAAATTAGTTATTATATGCAATTAAAAGATATATAGTTAGATAGGGACATCCATAGGGCATATTGAAAATAGAGAAATGAGATCTGGTGGGGGTGAAATAGGTGGCCAAACACAAAGGAACAACATAGCAGTGATAGATGCAGATGGAGATGCAGATGAGATGGATTGATGGTGGGCAGTGTCAGGGGGGTTGTGTTTTGGAGTTGCATTTGCCAGCGTGATTGCTATGTTGTGCTTTCACCTAAAATAAAGGTACGAGTGTTTTAATTTGATGGATAGTTTTATCCAATATCTTTTTGAACATTGAATTCATGAAGGTTTTATGTTGGTCCTGATGTATTTGAATTTTTATATTTAACTTCTTACATACAGTTAGAAGTCCCACGAAGTAGTTGTTATGTGGGTTGAATTGATTTTTCCTCTCCTTTATTTTATTGACCAAATTTCTCAAAATTAACTATTCACATATTGCATTTGATTCCAATTTTTTAAAAATGCTTGCAATTGAATATTAAAGGTATAACATTTTGTTAACAATCAAGATAATTCTGCGCAATCAGATTTTATTCAAGAAGCAACTTCTTATCACTTTGAAAGGTGACCAATATTTTGTGGATCTACACAATAAAATATATAATTCTTGCATAATTGTGATAATGAGTAAAATGTATGTGAGAATTTCAAAATACATTTCAATTGCCCCAAATACATATTCTTGATAGAATCTTCTTAACAGTTTAGTTATTTGGACATCTTGCAACAAAACAAAAGTTTAGTTTACATAAGATGACTTTTGTTCAATGGATTAATATGCATTTAGATTATTGGTATATGATTTATTTGCTAAGGAGAGATTGAGGGTTTTCTATTCATTAGTTTATGGCAATCCTAAATAAGGATAACTATGACCCTTGACAAAACAGTTGCTTAACACATCTTAAGTTGCTTTATCTTATGTATTATCTTTATAGATTTATACCAGAACCAACTATACCTAGGACACAATCAACATGACAAACTAATATCAACCATTTTGTAAGACTAATTAATTCTAGTGTTGATTCAGACATTGTATACTATATTAGACCTTCATTACCCATTTACACTTGGACCATAAATCTCTCCATTCCCAAATAATATTGGTACAAATTTCCTCATTCCCCTTGATTGTTAATGTTTTACCCAGAAGTAAGGATAAATAGCAAAAAAGAACACAAAAAAGGTACAAAAGACACAAGACATTTATTCTGGGAGAACACTTTAGCTTCAAGGAAAAGACCCAACCACACTAGGAAAATATATCTTTTATTGATATAAAAATATTCAAGTACAATGCTTTCAACTTGATACGTTATCTCAACACACACACACACACACACACACACACATATAAAATTGAGAGACTCTCCATATCACAACCAATGTTCTCTTCAATTTCCAAATACAAGTCTCTTCATATTTCCAAATGCATGACACATGTCACTTCATATAATATTATCTCAAATATCCAACTATAAACAGAATCCATAGGTAATATCTCAATTTCAATACATAGAGAAAAATTAGAGATAAAGATTTCTATCACAGCTAAAATCTTTAACATTGTTGATGTCAGAGTTCATTGCAAGAAAAAACAAGTGCGTGATATAATGTTTTTAAGGTCAGGTGCATTAATAAGTACAAAAAAATTACATAAAACAAGCCAAGAGATTGCAATAAATTGGGAGGAAGAAGAAACCAATGAATGTGTACAACTTTATTTGTGAGCATTTACAATAGGTTGCTAGGAGTAACTTAAACCTCACCATTCATCTCTATTGGGATTATGCAAATGCCTATTAATTTCAACAATACCTCTTAATTTCCACTTGCAATAATATTCTCCCTTATGGAGAAACTTGGTTTCTTCTAAACCAATGTGGTATTTTGTATTGAAACAATGCTTAAAAGTGCATATTAGTTTATGTATTCATGTGTAATGTCAGCATTATGTTCTTTATTCTTGAGAGTAATAAAGTGGATAGTTTCTCCAATATTAAGGGAACCATATGAACAATCAATTCTATAGACAACTAAATTGAAAATTCACAAGTGGTTCTCTCTAGACTCTAATCCTACATAGCAAAGATCACATTCCTAATCATCTAGTGAATTAGGCATTATATTGATGCTTTTTCTCAGTCCAATTCTCTAAACCCTACATTGTGACTGTCAGGGATAAGTTATTGTTATTATATAATCTTGTGATGGTGTCTGTTAAATCATGAAAAAAATTGAAAGACTTATACTACATTGACTATTGCTATTGTATTTGCAAGAATCTAATTCTCCTTTACAATTAGAGATTACCTCTAATAGGGTAGACCATCAAGGTTCTAAAATGATGGCTCACCTTCCTAATCAAACACAACCTGCTATTGCACCTCCATTTGTTATTCCTGTATGACCATCTCGTAAAGATACCCCAATCAAAAATTTTCAAGAATATTTCCATGGGATTCTAGTAGTTAAACAGTTTGTACCTCAAACCCTTAATAGTATAGAATCTAATATTCAAGGTTCTCCAATTCGAGAAGAAGGTGAAGTTCCTGAATTAGAAATGGATCTCGATACAAGAAGGCGACTTTTGATACTGCAACATGGCCAAGATACTGGGAAACGTAATTCAGCTGATCCTCCCATACCTATTAGAACATTGCAAATTTTAGTACCTCCAAATCAAGTGCCTGGTGGATGGCTTGGAGCAGAAGAAGAGATGAGTCCCAGGCAACTTACAAGGCCAACTCAAGGACTGATTGTTCAGTCTAATTCTCTTTCTTTAGAAAAACAAATTCAACAACCTTCTTTCAATCATGGTGTGGAGAATTCTCCTAAAATTGATAGGTGTCTAGGCAAGGCTAAAAGGAAACTTTCTAAGGAGGTGGGCATTTCAATTGTTGCTGCATTCATGTATTGACTAGTATGTATTTGCAATTTATCTGAAAGTGAATTTGTTTGTAAGGGACTTGCTTATTAAAATTTCCTTTCCAGCAGGGAATTTTTGGAGATGACAGAGTAAAAAGTAATCATATGGTTCCAGATTCATTTTCCCATTCAGGTATTTATTTGTTAGGAAAGATTTTAATATTTTCCCAAAAATAGAAAAATTCTTCTTCTAATAACTATCATTTTGATTGCTATTATTTAGTAACTTTATTCTTTACATTTATATTTTTATTCCCGTGTATCCATGCATGTATATTGGATGTGAAGCATGTGGCTAATTTTGAAATCCTCTAATAACTTGGCTCAACCTTTAAATTAATATTTTTGAGAGCTTGGTAACATAACTGCTCTTAAGAAGAAAAATATCTATGTTGTTCAAGCAGTGTAGGAATATGCACTCCCTCTTTACTGGAGATCTCTAGTTTGAGTTTAAATTGGGTTAAGGTTGTACAACATGGTGAACAATAGATAAATGAAATATCCCCTTGTGGACTCCTACAAAGGGGGTCACTCCCCCAAATTGGTGTTTCACGAGGCAGTGACCATAAAAAAGCTACACAAAATCAATTGGTGCCAAGCTTGACATAAATTTGGTGTCAGAAATAAAAAAAATGTTAGATGAAATGTAAAGCAAAAATTCAGTGGAATTGCGAGTTTTGCAAAATTTATCTGTTATTTTCAGAGAGAGATTTGACAAGCTTAAGTTAATGTATATGCAATTATAATGCAAATTCTAGTTCTGACTTGTATATGGAAATGCTAGTGGATTTTTTAAACTAAAGGTCTTATTTTGATTGAGCTAATCAAAAGATGAAGAATCTTCCATGAACAAAGTGCCAACTAATAGCAATCCAGGAGGAGGTAACATATTCAAGGCTTTGAATGCTATGGAAGTTTTACAAGAAATTTCAATGAAATGTGGAACAAAGGTATTCAGCTGGGATTTGTCACCCTATCATTTGCTTTGTATCATGATTGTCTTTGTATCTTGTCAGCTGCTAGATTTCTGATTAGCTATTTCTCAAGTGGAATTTAATTCTCTTTTGGATAAGACAATGGAGCTCCAATTTATTGTGGAGGTTAGTTTGCTAGGTTTCTGGCCTTTATAGAAGGAAAATAGTGCATAATAAATGAATTGGTTCTAATTACATCCCCATGGAAGTTATATTAAGTTTAATTTAAAGATAATGTGTTCATTACTAAAAATTGATTAAATTAATGCTGACAAATTACATATTTGTTACAACAATTCTTATTGAGTTCAGGTCTTGTTTAGTGGAGAAAAAGTAGGAGTAGGTATAGGTAGAACAAAGAAGGAAGCACAACAACAAGCATCTAAGGAGGCTCTTAGATACATGGCAAGTAAGTAGCAAAGTTTCAAAGCATTGACTAAAGAAAGAAGCACACACTGAACATCTGGAGATGCAAGTCAATGTAGTTTGGAAATTTTGGAAATCTTTTCTCTATATATTTACAATATTCATAGCATGTGATGAATGGTTCTTGTAAACTCAGTCCAAGCTTCTGAAGAATAAGGGATAGCCACATTATTTTATTTTAGATTTGGTAATTTACCAAGTAGCTGTCAAAATTGCAAGGTGATTGTCTCCTATGATGTTGCTAAATTTATATACCTTATGTAATAATATTTCAAAAAAAATAGTATTGTTATCTACAAGTAATCTATATCCTGATCAAGGATCAATTTTTAGATCAAGTGCAACCTTTCCTTATAATAAGGAATAGTCGCATATTTCATTTTAGATTTGGTAAATAAACAAGGATCTATTGCAATTGTCAAGCTGCAGGCCTTAACATATTCTAATTTTTGGTTAAAAAATTCATACCTTATAACTTTTAAAATTTTAAATAGTATTCTTATCTGAAATGCAATCCATATCTTGATCATGTTTCAGTTTTCACATCTAGTTGAAGCTTTTCCAAGAAAAAGAATAGCCTTATTATCTCATTCTAGATTTGTTAAATAAATAAGGATAAAATAGTATTCTTGTCTAGAGAAGCAATTTGTATTTTGATCATGGGTTAGTTTTCATATTTTTTTATGCAGGAGGTTACTCAAAGCTCTCAACTTGGCTACATAGACTTAAATTTAAATTTAGTTGTATATTATTCTTTGGTGGTCAGTTTCCTAGTATTGGTGGTTGAAGCCCTTTCACAAAGTGATACAGTTGTATTTATCAGGTTTGATCAGTGTCTTTCTAGCAAAATGTTATGTTCTCTCTTTCTGGTCAATATTTGTGTGGTGAGCTTTTGACATGGATTTAAATCAACTTAAAAAATATGTCAAATTCTCTTACAAACTTGAAACAACCTTAGAATTCTATTGTTTGAGACAATGCTATGATCTTTCCGACAAAATGTTATGTTCTCTCTTTTTGGTCAATATTTGTGTGGTGAATCTTTTGACATGGATTTAAATCAACTAAAAAAATATGTTGAATTCTCTTACAGACCTGAAGCAACCTTAGAATTCTATTGTTTAA
>CM053783.1:389447716-389460216 GCA_028749045.1 Cupressus sempervirens
ACTCTCTAGTAGTTGCAAACATACACCACTTCCCAAGTTCTCAACTTTCTCTAATACCACTCTGATGTGATAACCAATCCTACTTCTACCCCATGCTCTCTTAGGGTTTCCTAGGTCATTCACTTAACCAAATAGGGCTTCTAATCACCCTATACTCCTTAGGACTCTATTCCAAAGGTCCCAAACCATTCAATTGGTATCCATTAGTTAGGTAGAACAAACATGCTTGCTAACTTACCAATAACACAAGTAACCCCAAATGTTTACTTGAATGATTGGTCATCTAGGAAGGTACTTGAACTTCCTTCAAGGTCCTCAATCAAAACCAAACATGAAACTTGTAGTGCCTCTCCTATTTGATTTCTATAAGTAATCTCAATGGATGCAACTTTGTTGATCTCTCCTTGAGAAGGAATTGTGATTAGGACCATGAGTGCTCTACACCCTTGAGGTGATTTGATTTGTGTTACTGTATCAATTTCTTTGATTATTCTTATGGTTGATTTATGAGATTATGATGTATTAGATGGTTCATTGAGGTTTGTGCTAGTGGTTACCAGAATTGATGTGGTATCATGATGTTGTTCTATAAATACCTTGAGATGTGCACAAAGATTGTACTATGTATTATTATCCTACTACACTGGACTATGTTCCTATAACAGTGGTTAGACATGTTCATGATTATGTTCACTTATGTGTTTTAAGTGCCTTTTCATGTTGTTTAAACATCCATTATTAAATGCTTAAATATTTAGAAATGAATTGTCCATGTTAGATTACTGTGTTGTTTAGTTGATCATATCTGCATAATGATTCTTTATTTTGAGATGACAATATGTTTTATGATGATAGCTACTTATCTGATATTTGGACATATCTTTGATTATGTTAGATGTGGATTTAATGCTATGGTTATTTACTTCATTCTTACTTTGTGATGCTTTATACGAAAGTGGGTGATGTAAATAGATTATTTTAGTATAATTAAATAAATGGTTAAATTAGGTTATTTAATGCATTTATTGCTTCAGCTATGTTATTATATGCAATTGCACTTGATCGTGTTGTTTAGTGTGCAAGATTTATATCCCTAGTAGTGGCATATGGAGTAAGTGATTCAACTATTCATATTTACCAATGTCATCTTTGTATGGTCAATGTATCTTATTTAAATGTTTAAATTAAACCTTTTGGTGAGTTGATAAATCCACACTCATTTGTATTATGTGATTAGACCTATGAACATGTTTGTGCATTTAGAGGTTCACATTGTCATGAAATTGTTAAGGATTACGTGATTTTGGTTTTTGGGTTTTCAACCTTTATTTTAATTAATTTTATTTTTTGGCAGCTTTGCCATAGGTGAATTCCAATTACTTGGAATTTTCTATTTTTGTTTAGGTTGATTATGGGTTTAATCAGGTCACCTGGTCCCTAATAGATTATTAATTTGAAAAGTGAATAAGTATCCAAAAAGGAATTTAATTCCTCTCTTCTCACTTTTGAATTATAAATTTTGAGAGTAAAACCCAAAATCCTCTTCATGAAGAATTACTATTCTATTTTTCATGGGAGCTCTGAGCATGGGATCATTGCGAGATTGGTCTTGTTGGATTTAGCTCAAGGAGACCTTGGATTTTTGCCATTTTTGGCTAGTTTTGTGAATTTTTTTATTTTTTGTTGCAAATTCTCAAATTTTCCCCTTTTCGTTGCAAGGTAGGGCTCTCCCATTTTGTTGTTTCAACTTCTATTTTTGGTAGTAATTGTTAGGAGACTAAGAACTAGTGTTCCCCTCTATTTCTATTTGTTAGTTCTACTTGGTTGTTTGGGTGTGAATATTTTCTTAGTTTTGAGGATGAGGGTTTGGGATTTCACATCATTATGATTGTCATTTTTAGATTTCACATCATTATGGTGTTTGAACCTAGATTTTATTGGATTTTCATGGCTTTTGTTCCCTAAGACGAGATGGATTTTATTTTCGAAGTTTTCAAGTTTTGGGGATTTTACCTTGATTTGCATGCCCCACAATTTTCTTTGGTTTTCTTGGACCTAGATCATCCATGGAGTGCCAATTAGACCATTTTTTCATCTTTATGTTTACATTGGGATGTGGGTTGCATCCATAATCTCGACATTGTGTTTGATTGAGTGAGTTCATGATGTTTGGTCTTGTTGCATCATTGGGATTCATGTAGACTCCATACTCCCAGATTGAGGTGAGTTGAGTGAGTTCATGATGTTTGGTCTTGTTGCATCATTGGGATTCATGTAGAGTCCATGCTCCTAGATTGAGGCTATTCGAGTGAGTCCAAGATGTATAGTTTTATTATTTCTTGGGATTCATGTAGAATCCATCCTCTTGAGTTGTTATTTAGTGAGTATTTTATTTTTCTTGTGTTCTCATCCAATATTTGTGTCAAGATCTTTGTGATGGTAGTGCACCACACAAATGTATGTGAATGTACATTTTTCAGGTGACTTACAAGGCTCAATCTCTCGTTTGTATTTTGGCAGAGTATAATCATTTGAGGGTGGGCTAGGAATATGCATGCCTATGGGCACTCATTGTTAGATGAGCATGGATAGGGTATGGTAGCATATAAAGTGGGATTCTATCTTTGCAACTTGGTGTCCATGCCCAGTGTATTTGTGTGCAAAATTTTTAATCAAGTGATAACTAAATAAAATACTAGGTGGTGATAAAACTTAAGATAATAAAATGTGTGAGCACAGGATTAAGTTTGAGGACACAATGTGTGAACCTTCCATTAGGAAATTGAGTCCACATGATCCAATCTTGGGCTATTTGATGCCAAGCAACTCTCCATGATGTTAGCCCCTACATTGTTAACCATTGATTGTCTGACTAAGACTTGTAGTACTTGCATTATCTCATGATCTTGGTTTTGGTCATTACTATCTAGCGTGAGTGTGAGCAATGGACATCTATTTTATGTGTGCTTGTGGCTGGATCATTATCTCCATTAGCATGATAGGAGTGAACCTACAGGTTTCCACATGGTTGGGAGGCATAGCTACCTATTACACTACTGGGGATTGGTCTAAAGAGATGATCTTTTGTTCAAGTGTGATTGTTGCTTGATGTTTTCACTTGATACTTTAGGTTCTAGAGTATGCTTTCTTATGATTAATGCTTTCATTGGAATGCTTGGATATCATGTTTAGATGATACTAGTTTATTTGATGCATTCTTACATTATGATGTTTAGCATATGATTAGATGTTGTGATTTGCTTAGTTGGAGTATCTATTTCTTTACTTGTTATCATGTTAGATTTCGTTGCTCTTATGATGTTATTACTCTTTAGTAGTGACATCCTCATAAGACAACTTTGACTATCTAGTTGGTAGTTTGGGATGTTACACGTAGGGGATGGCTAGGGCCTTTGAGGTCTCATGATGCTATTATGGTTGGGAGGAACAACACATGATTTTTTTATTTTTGTACATTGAAATGTTAATTTTTATAGTATATTTCCTTTATTGCTATGTCTTAGATGGTTAGATATAGTTTCCATCTTGCAGTTATTGTGCTCGAGTGTTTACTCCTCAAGTTGTGGATCTGGGACTCCTCAATGTGGAGGAAATCATCTTTCTACCCTTTTATCTCTTATTCTTCTTATTTTTTTGTTGTGGATCCTTGTGCGAGATTGTACTCTCTCACCTAAGAGTATGAAGTTTCATGTGGTGTATTACAATTCTTCATGGGGCTCTTTGTAATTCCTCATGTAAAACTCATCATCAGTGTAGTGTATTTTGGTTTGTAGACCAAGTGTTTTCTCATGTGAAGGGTAGATTCTCATGTATCTTGATGTACTTCCTCACGTGAAACTATTGGTTGGTTTTCTCTTGTGCAAAAAATAGGGGTATCTCCACTATTTTTTGAGGAACACATTTTGGTGAATTGAGTACCCTTTGGTGTTTCTTGTATTTCCTTGCTTTAGTAGATATGAGATTTTGTGTTTTGTTGTCTTTTTTTGGTTTTCATCTTTTAGTTGAGTGTGTTAATTGGTAGTGTCACTGGGAGATCCATTGGTTGATGGGTTTGTTGGTTAAGTCTTCCATTGTGATCTTGTTGATCCTTGTATGTTAAGTGTCATGTGCATCCATACTTGTTATACACACACACACACACACACACACACACACACACACACACACACACACACACACACACACACACACACTTGTATTGAATCCTTGTTCCAAGGATCTCTAGGCAGGTATTACAAATCCCTAATTGAGTTCCAACTACCAAGCAAAAATACACTCAAATGCTTGTAATAGAGCTAGAAGCAATCAGCCCTCCAAATGAAGTAAACCTAAAATATTTTGCAAAACTCCTTAACAAGGGGTGTAAAAATCACCAATCTAGACACCCTTTTCAGAGACTTTAAGGATTTTGGGGGTCTAGGGTTCCCAATCTGTCTATACAATACAGGCACAAACTTAGCCCTAAAATAAGGGTTTTAAGGGTTTGTCCAGTAGTTTGAGGAAAAGATGTTTTTTCCTACCTTAGGAATTCTCTCAATGCTAACCACTGGGAATGGGGATACTCCACAACATCTCCTAACATACTCCAAGCTCTAGTTGAAGTATCACAACTTTCAACCATTCCAAATCCACTTGCTCTGCATTGTGATCCCTAACCAAGTTATTGGGACTTGCCTAGGGTATCACTTCAAAAATATATCCTTAGAATTCCAAGGCCCCATATTAATTTTACAAAATGTACATGGATTCATGTTCCAAATCCCAAAAGGCCATACAAAAACTATGGTGTGAAGTGGCCCTATGATGCCATTCTTGCAAACAACCTGATTCAGAACAACAGGATAGTGGAAACCAAAATAATTTAATCAAGAACCAAAAACCAAATGAAGGAAAAAAATAAATTCATAATTTTTTTTTTAAAAACCTACTTTAACACTTTCAATCTAGAAAAATCTAAACCTAATCCATATAGAAACCAAGAAAACTTAAAAACATAAAACTGATACTAAGAACTTGTTGTTCAATTTGTAAAATCCAAAAACTAACTTCTCCAACCCATTGAATAGGTTGAGAATGAACTAATATAGGATTACCAATAGTGATTCTAAATATTTTAGAAAATTATCTCCTCTTCTTGGAAAATTTGTACAAAATACAAGAAAAGTTGTCAATGTTGTCATTGACAACATTGACAACAATTGAGCAACTTTTATGTCTTGTTGAGTTAGACCCTCAAAATTGCTCCAAATGCCATAAAATTTTGAATAATATCCAAATAGGACTTAAAACACCTAAATATGGTCTAAAAACCTCTATTTTACCATTCTACCCTTCTAGGCCCCAAAACACCTAGTTTGGCCTAGTGAGCAACTAGAAGCAACTTTGACCTATTTGGGCTTGTCAAACCTAACACCTACATTCTTAGGATTACATGAGTCTATTTATTCACCTAGTGGTGTGGCTATAACCACTACAAGAAAAAATCCCAAAGGTAGTATTAGGTCTTCCTAAGCCCACCTAGGTGTCCCTACACCACTAGAGACACACTAGACTATTCAACCACCTTGCTGAGTAAACATAATGGAGGAAAATAACACAAAGAAAAAATCCAAAGAGAGAAGGAATTTTTTTTTTTGAAATTTATTCATCCAATTATTTGGATACATGCCCAGCTATAAGGCCTTTTGGGTTAGGACCAACAAAATACAAATTCAAAATCTATGATCTAGCTTCAAATTTGCTATTCCAAGAACATCTTCTCTCAACTCTCTAAATAATGCCTAACCTAAACCTAAACACCTTTATTTATAATTGTCAAAATGACTTATAGAAGATTCTACATCATTACAATAGAAAGGTCAATCTTAAAATAGTTTGCACACATCCCAGTACAAGATTTGAACATTAAAATCATTATCCAAATTAATTACATAAGCTGGCTAAAACTAAGAACCAATCACATACAACCTCATTCAAAGAAGGAATTGAGAATCAATAAATATTAGGCTCACTTAAGACATGAAGAAACACTCGTCCAACATTGGATATCTTGGCCAATGCTAGATAGCTATAGTAACTCAACAGCTACAGTAACTTAGCCAACACTAGCTATAGTAACTCAACCAACACTAGCTATAGTTACTTGGCCAATATTGAACATCTTAGTAGAAACAAAAACTTGGAAACCACTAACACTCAGCTTCAATAGAAAAAATAAACAAAGAGGATCATGATAGCAAGACAACCTAGGATGCTTCTACATTAGACAACCAGGGTTGAAAGAAATGATTCTCCTGAATCATTGGGATGTCACAACTATTGAGAAATACATGATGCATCTTCAATAGATATGTTTTTTGATTTACCGAATATTCATGGTAATCCTTTCCTCTCATCCTTTTACCAACTTGCTGATCTAATATATATTCAACCTCTTCAATCTACTTCTTAGGATAATCATCAAGTACACCAAATTCATCATCTAACTCATGATACTTGTGTAAATCAATAACATTGAATATGGGAGATATATCCATGTCATTAGTTAGCTCAACTTCATAAGCATTACTAGTGTCAAACTTCCTCAAGATCTCACAAGGTCCAAACTTCTTCATTATCAACTTACATTATGTTCCAATAGAAAATCTACCTCTCTTCAAATGAACCATCACCTCATCAGCAACTTCAAAAACATGATGTCTCCTAGACTTACCAACATTCTCTTTATACTTCTAATTACTTTGTTCCAACTTCAACTTCACTTCTTGATGCAACATCCTTAAAATTTGACACTCTTCTAAGTTGCATTCTAATAATAATCACAAAAGGTGTTTTTCTTGTACTCCTATTCATAGAATTATTATATGAACACCTAGCTTGTGTCAATACCATATCCCAATTACTCAACTTAGCTCCAAATAAATAAATCAAAAAATTATCCAAGCTTCTATTCACAACCTCTATCTATCCATATTTCTATGGATGGAATGTAGCACTAAATATCAACTCAATACCCATCTTCTTTCATAAAGTGACTCCAAAAATAACCAACAAACTTACTCTCTCTATCATAAATAATACTTTTTGGTAATTCATGAAATCTAACAATATCTTTGAAGAAAATCTCAAAAACATGCATAACATCTATTGTCTTCTTACATCGAACGAAATGTGCCATCTTAGAAAATCCACCCACAAAAAAAAAAAAAAAAAAGGAATCATACCCTCTTGTTATCTTAGGTTATCCAAGAATAAAATCCATATTGATATCACTCCAAGGTTTCTCAAGAACATAAATAGGTGTATACAATCTAGTATTCTTACTTACTCCTTTTGTAACTTGACAAATTCTATTACTCACAAACTTTTGAACATCTTATACATCTATGGCTAATAATACTTATCCTTAAGCAAAATCAATGTCTTATCAATTCCAAAATATCCAACCAAACCACCACAATGGTTTTCCTTAATCAAGTTAACTCTCATAAAACTTCTTGGCATAAACAATTGAATTCCTTTGAACAACATACCTTCTTGTATGAAATACTCATCAAACTTACTCATTTGATCTAATAGATTTGGTACTCTACACTCTCTCCATGCCTCAAAAAAATTGGTGCTAGTATCATACAATTCCTTCATTTAATCAAAACCAAAAAATTCAACCTTCATCTTAGTAAGCAAAGAACATCATTTTCTCAATGCATCAACAACTCAGTTAGTAACTCCACTTTTATTCTTGATCACAAATGTGAAACTCTACAAGTACTCAACCCACTTCATATGTATCTAATTAAACTTATGTTTACTTATCAAATACTATAAAGCTTTATGATTAGCATACAACACAAACTCCTTAGGAATCAAATAATGTCTCCACTTCTTCAAGGCTTGAACAATAGCATAAAACTCTTTATCACACATATAATACTTCACTTTAGTATCATTCAACTTCTCACTAAAGAAAGCAATAGGTTTACCTTCTTGACTCAACACAACTCCTATTTTACTACCACTTGTATCACATTCCACTTGAAATACCTTATTGAAATTAGGTAAATCTAATGCATGTAACTTAGTAAAATTTTGTTTCATAGTCTCAATATTCTTATCAGCCCCATGTGTCCACTTAAAATCCTTTTAATATCCTCTCATTGTCACAGTCATAACATTACAAACAAAATTGAAATTCTTTATAAACTAGCCAAACCATGAAGTGAGCTTACATCACTCACATTCTCAGGTGTAGGCCATTTCAAAATTACCACCACACAAAAATTCATCAAAGTAATTTGGACAATCTTGAACTTCACCATACATTGTTCACTTATCAACAACTTATGTTCTTCCATGAAAAATGATAGGGTTTAGGGTGTCTCAACCTCCACAATTTCAACTTTGTAACCAACTCTTGTGATGCTAAATTTTTTGAACTTCCACTGTCAATAATCACTTTGCAACATTCTCCAACCATCTTACATATAGTCTTTAAAGTACATACATTGCAACTATTTCAGTCCTATGGGTAGGAAATCTCAAGTTAAGGGTAAGAAGAAATATTTTTCATCCACTTCAAAGCTAGGAAAGGTATTCAAACTAAAGCTTAAGGGAGGAAGGATTGCCATTCCAATATCACATTCTTCTCAGATTCTCTCAAACTACAATCTTGAATCATATGAGGACGAAAAAATTATCCTTTCTCCTCCACAATGACCAATCAACCAAGAACCATTCATCCCAAGAAAATCATTCTTGTATGGTTTAGATATCGATGTGAATTATTTATTTGTAGTGTTTGCACCCACCATTCTTGTTTCTGAAGTGAACATTTCAACATTGTCTATCTCTTATGTGACCTGTTCTTCTTTCACAATATAATAATATAAAAGTTTAGAGAATATGTTTGAAGATTTCTCTCCTATTTTGACTCTTACAAAGGAACAAGTTTCTCAACTTGATACATCAGTTGTAGGGTTCAAAATGTGTGTCAAAATCATTACAAATAATAACCATGATTTTAACTATGAAACTAGAGGCATTTACTATGAGAACAAAGATACAATCAAGATCACTTTCCACCATAGCCACCATCCTAGCCTTATCTAAAGAATATATAAGCTTTCTAGTATGGTTAACAATATTGCTATGGAGAGGAAGAAGATCAAGTCGCCACTGGGTGATCTTTTTCCAAAGAAGAAAAAATCCAAACTTCTAGTACATAAGGAAAAGGTTGTCTAACAAATCCTAGTTGGTTATGAGAAAATCAAGTATACTAAAATTATAGAACCTTTAGTGGACAAGCCACTCAAAGAATTTCATCGCTCAAATTTTCAAATTCACAAAAAAATTTATTCGAAAGATAGTCATGAGTGAGATACTAGTAGGATGCATAAGATGTAGTTTCTACCTTGTCCAAACAAAATGATGAATTTTAGGAAAAGAAGAAACTAAAGTTAGGGAATACTCACCTTTGTGGGATCATTCACCAACAATATTCATAACCTACTATCACCAAACCACATTCAGAACACGTTAATCAAAGAGATGAGTGACAAAATCTTGGCTTGAATAAATTATCAAAAAGGGAGTTCAATCTATAAAAGATGCACATAAAGTTCTAGGATGTCATAGGGGTACTATATGAAAGGCTCAAGGATATGCATTCTTCCTTCAAGCAAGAAGTAGAAACCTTGGATGAAGATTTAAGCATATGGGAAAAAATACTAGAGATTAAATTGCAAGTCATGGTAACATATGATATGATGCCATATATAGAGATGTTATATGAATACCAAGGGCTCATGGATCATAAAGTGTGAGTTATTGAAAGAATGATAAAAAAGGTACAACAAGACATTAGAAGTTTCAATATTGTGAAAACTAGCATCATGGATGATTAAAGAAAATGAGGTACAAGGTGCTCACTAAGGATGATAATTTGGTGATAGAAGAAGACATCACTTCATAATTCACCAATAGGGTCAATGTTGAATTTTAAGAGAATGATTTTGGAGTACATATGATGAACATGTTCTCAACCTACAAATTTGTATCAAAATACCTATGCAATTTATTGTAGATAAGTACTATATTGTCAAGAAGTGTAACACCAAGGTAATCAAGGTGAATGTGATTGCATAGAGGATGGGAATTTAAGATCCTTAAATACTTTGTGATTGCATTACAAAGTAAAAGGGTTTCACCTACAATCTTCAAGATTGATTCAATATTTTAATTTTTTTCTCAAGTTTGTTTGAGTGTTTTTTAGATTTTTAGTTTTAGAAAAGAGGTTGTATGTAATCCATTTATGTGTACCCTTATTACATGTACCTTCATTCATATAATCCAATAAATCTTCTTTATTAGTTTAGCATAGTAAAGGTGATTGAGTTTCTCCCACCCTCTTGTCCATTTTTCTCTCATTCTTTTTGCCTAAATAAAGGAGTACCCTTCAATATAAGTGATCATCTTTTTTATATGCAAGAGAGCTCTTTCATTTTTGTGTGAACATAATTGTGATTTGTTGTACAAGTTTGAGATAAAAGTGAATATAAAGAGAAAAAATTTTTGAAGTTGTTTCTAGAAGCAATTGTGATAGATCGAATTGGAATCTACGCCTAAAATTTCTATTTCTATTTTTAGTTCATGTTAATCTTGTGTGTACTTAGGGAAAAGTGAGTACGAGAAGTAATTTGTTTTGAAGTTGTGACTATTGTTTTTATTATCTTGTGTTTATGCATGTTATTAGAGTTAAGTAATTTTCATGTCTGTGAACTGGAATAGCTTATATGACTAGAGTTTAGAAATTATCTACTTTTACAACTCTATATGCTCCAACAACTATGATTTTTCTTACCTTGAGTAGATCCAAGGAACAATTAGAAGAGGGAGCCTTCCCTTTAAGGTAGAAGAGACTTTGTCTCAAATACTATGGTTGGTAATTGATGACGGGCCACACCACCCGTACCAACTCACAACCAAAAATGCAATAATATGGAGATAAGAGAGATGACAAAATGCTTCATAAAAATTTCATTAATACTTGAAATTCATTAGAATATTCTCCAAATGGAAAAACTCCAAATTCTTACAATATAAGAGAGATTGCTCACTAAGAGCTTCTACAAGAAATTACATCCAAAGAGCTTCTACTTGAAGAGCTTGTCTTGAAGAGCTTCTATTTCTCCAACTTCCATCAGAAGAGCTTCCATTTCTTGAACTTGATTACAAACGATTATAAGCCTTGCTTAAATAGACACTTCTAACCCAAGACATTACAAACACAAGCAATGTGGGATAAAAGGTAAATACAACTACCTTTAAATAAATACTAAATTCCCACCCAAATACAACTAAGCACCCAACAAATATTAAATGCATGATTTAAGGAACTTTTCACAAACTTCTAAGATGCCACCTACACACCTCAATTAATGGAATGACAACTATTTTTATTATTTTCTATTCATGTCACCCATGCACCTTGAAAATAGAAATTCCTCTTTTCTCCATTTTTCCTATTTTTCTATTTTTTATTATTTTCCTTCCATTTTCGTCACTTTCTCTCTCCTCCACAATTTTTTTTTTTTTTTTTTTCCTTTTTTTTTTCTCTTTTTTTTTTTTTTTTCTAATAATTTAATTTTTCCATGCAAGATGCTCCTGCATCAGACTCCCTTGGTAGATAGAAAAGTGTGTCCCACACTTTAATGTCAAAAGAGAGATATAGAACCATCTTCATCTTCACCACAAGCTTCTACGTCAATAGGGACAAGAAAACCAACATACAAATCTTCCACATTTTTTTTTTTGCTGATGCATGATGCTCCTGCATCCGACTCCCATGGTAGGAAAAATTTTGTGAATATGGATTCACAAAATGAAGTAGCCACTGTTGACAGATTTTTTTTTTTTCCCTCTTCCTCCAACACATAGCTGGAACAAGTATCCGATGCTGAAATTTCTCCTTTGCAATGAACTGTATCCAAGTATAATTCTCATCCTCATCCAATCTTGTTGAATTAATCGCACCTGTAATAAATCCACCAACACCATACCAATATTCCTTTGCATACCATACATGACTAACAAGATCCTCATGCAAAAAATCATCAATATCTTTTAAACTCATATCAAAGACAACATCCCATGATTGATAAGAATTTACCTCTTTGACACATTCATCTTTGCTTGCCTCTTTCATGTCATCAACAATGCATGTAACTATTCCATTTGCTTGATCTCCAACGAAGGCACTATAATTTTCCTCCATTGCAATCTTCGAATCATCTTGATCTATTTTAGGTTCATAAATCTTGTCCTCTTCATGCTCTTCCTCTTCTCGTTCATCTTCTTCAACTTTAGGTTCGCAAATAATTTCCTCTTCATCCTCTTGCTCTTCCACTGGATCATCTTTCTTTTCCACATCCATGGAATTATCAATATCCCTTTTCTGGTGACATGCTCTTTGTTTCCGCAAC